>QVQW01000042.1:0-227244 GCA_003635345.1 Coniochaeta pulveracea | reverse complement strand
ACGGTGCTCCCGGAGTATATGCATCTAATGGCTCAAGAGAGTAGTTGATAATAAGATGTGGTAGGAAGCTTTTGGCTCTCCAAAATGACCTGGTAGAGCCGCCGGAAGTGGTGAGACTGAACAAGTCATGGGCCCTAGGGGACCAGGGGTGTCAATGCTAACCGTCCACCAATGCTGTACACGCTGTGTTACCCAAAAAGACATGTTGTGCTCGCCCAGGTTAATCAGTTAGAAAGCCACGTGGCTTGTGTTATGTCATTGATGAAGTCCTTACATAGCTGGTACAACATGTCAGCCTGCATGATGTCCGTCGGCTATACTGAGAGCCATACTACCGTCCGGTCACTATTTTCTCACATCCGACGCCGTGATATGAGCGAATACAGGTTTGGTAGGATGAGCTCTTCCATTCGTTTTCATGAGAAAAATATCTCTAACTAAGTTAAAAGACATCAAACCTGACATAACCTCCCATCCGCCCTCGTCCTCCAACCCTCGCTCCCCACCGCAATGGAATTCCAGAACACACCCTTATGATCCCACTTCCTCTTCACATCCAGAAGTCTATGATAATTTGCGCCGTAGAACGTCTCCTGCCAGTCTGGCTGTTGATAGTCTGCCTCATTGATATACGCCCCCGCCCCCGGTGTGGCCTTCTCCACCAACGGCATGACCTTTTGCGTGATGAAATCCTGACGTGCCTGCATTTCCGCAAAAGGCGCGGTGAAGTTGTAGGGGAAAACAAAAGATCCCATGACAAGAGTGTCCTTCCACTGAGGGAGGACTGCTCGCTTAGAGTCTGCTAGAGGCGCAAATCGTGCAGTGTTCATGGCCTGACCGATCATGGTCGTGCCGAGTTGAAAGGTCGCATTCAGTGTTGGGCCGAAGGTCGAGAGAGAGGTGCGGGAGAGGAGACGCCCGCCCATGAGCCATTCGCCTGCTACGCTGAGTTTACCGACAGGAAGAGGACCGTAGTAGCTGCTGTAGTGGTCGTGGTAGGAAGGGAAGGAGGTGTAGTTTGGTTGGAAGGTGTGCCCTAGAGCGGCAACAGCGTTGACAAAGGGCGTTAGTGCGGCGGTGATGTCAGATTGGGTCTTGTTGTAACCGGTCAGTGAAACGAGGGAGAACAGGGCCATGTTTCCGCCATAGGTGGCTTGATACCCGGCGTCGAGCAAGGCAGGGAGGGCGGCATGCCAGGCATTGATGATGGCCACGTAGTCGAGGCCGGGCTGACCAATATCAAAGGATACCCCGCTGGTTATGGCGTCGGGATGGGCTCGGAGGGTGACAGACACCACCACGCCGTAGTTGCCGGAGCCGGAACCGCTCAAGGCCCAGAACAGATCCGAGTTCTGGCGGGAAGTGGCCCTGACGAGGCGTCCGTCGGCCGTTACAACTTCAAACTCGAGAGTGTTATGAGCGGAGAGTCCATAGGCTCCGGTTAGGGGTGAGTGTCCTCCTGACTGTGTGTAGCCGCCAGCTACTCCAACAGTCGGACACTCGCCCGTTACCAACACCAAGCCGGCTTCTGAGGCTGCCTCGAAGGCCTCATAACCTTGGATTCCGGCCCCGATTTTGATAGCTTTACCGGTGTACTCGGGATCCGACCAGTCCTTGACCTCTGTGCCTTTCAGATTGTGTGTCCAGACAGCTAGAGCTCCAGCGCCCGTGGACCTTCCCACATAGTCATGACCGGTGTTGCGAATCACCAGTCGGATGTCGTTCTTGTCCGCAAACTTGATCGTGGCTGCAATGTCATCTGGTCCAGTCACGTTCACCGCATACGCCACGTAGTTGCCCAAGAGACAGGACGTGTTGCGCGACGTGAAGGGGTCGCAGCTCGCGTTTGCGAAGATTGGGTCTTGGACGGAGGATGAGGAGGCCATGTGAACCGGCGAGAACCCCCATTGAGTCTTGAGCGCCTCACACGCCGCGGCATCATAGTAGGGATCGTGGCAGGGTGAGCCAAGCGGAACAGTCTTGATCAGTCGCCCGTGTATTGTAGCGTTGAACTGGTCCCATTCTCGCTGGGATGGCCAGGACCTGTCACCTGGAAATGACTTGCACTTGTTGTTGGAACTCGAGGTGCGGCTGCTGACCAGGCCGTTCGTCGAGAGAAAGAACAAAGGAAGCACAAGCAGTTTCATGATGATGGAAAGCAAGTTTTCCTCCAGGTACAAGAATGGATAGGGTTGCAACTGAGCACTGAATCACATGTGCGACTGCGTGTAACTACTCGAAGCATGTGATTTCAGGTACTATATATCCCGGTTTAGGAACATCTTAGCTGACATTGATGTGCATGCAGCTGAGCCCTAGCAGAAGCCCCCGAAGAGAATTCAGCACCGAAGCCATGTCGGACTGTTCCGACGTACAATCGGCGACTTTTTTTTTGCGGTTGACCTGTCCATCCACAGATGCCGAGAACCCTATAACGGCGTGGAGAATCCTCAGAGAGGTCAGCACTAAGAATCAAGCGCTGGCTTGAACTTGTCATAGATAGAACTCAGCAGACCGGGTCCTTTCAAGATGAACCCAGGTCCTGCGCTTGTCTGTCGGACTTGGACGAGGCATCGTATGAGCGTTCTTTGATCATTCTCGGAGAAATAGTAAGAAGTGATGGTTGACTCAAGTTGTCCAGTGACGCCTGCTTGGTGAAATCACTGCGCTGGGAAGCACCGAAGTCGCCATCTATGCTACACGCACTCAAGAGCTGTGGCAGTGGCTGCAATCCCTGGTATGAAGAGTGCAATGTTCGGATTCGTAGCATGTGATCCCTAAACTTGTTCAAGGGGTCCAACAAAAGAACTGGAGACCTGACAATTCGGGCCCGGACCGTTCCCCTTGCCTGGCGGTTGATTAGGAACGATAAGATCAAGGGGTGTCTGGACTGCTGGCTCTTGTCGCCCATCAACCGTTGCCCTGCACCAAACGGTGAAGCGGCCTAACAATCAGCCCGACTGGTGCTGTGTCACATCAGAGAGGTGTTCAGACAAAGACCTGTCATGTTCGCAAGATCAAACGAGAAGATTACCAACCCGTATCCACATCTCAGATCCCACCATCATGATTGGCTGGAAGCGCAGCCGGGAGGGGTCGAGATCAGACTGGGAAACTGCGTAAGACACTGCCCAGAAGACAGGGAAACTGCGATGCCAAAAACGAACATAAAGCTCCAGGCACCTGCTAGATTGCGACCAGTCGACAGCGAATAGCGGAATACTGTGTACCGCGTTGCTGACAAATAAGATGGATCGTGATGGCATGTGGAAGCAACGGTTGTTGTTGTCCGCCGCAGGACCGGTGAAAGTGAAGCACCCGGTGAAATTGATTGATCGGGTGGCAGTTGCCCCGATTACGACGGCCGTGATAACAGGTTTGAATACAAAACAGAAGTAATCCCCTTGTCGTACAGTCATTGCTTGTTCCTGCAGACCAGTTACGTGTCAAATCATCCCATTGAACTTGTTGAACATAAAACTGCACTGGAATTCACAACAAGCCGTGCAAGTGTCCTTGACCACAGCTATCCCCCTTTCTCCTACATTGCGATTGCTTCATATTTGGCTATTTTACCTTTGATACACATACTCATCCTAGAGATTTGTGATATCTCTCGAGGTCCGGCGCAATGTCAGCCCAACTAGCAGCCGCAGCATCCGGCGAGGGCTCCTTCTCAGGACTCGTCAAGCGACAGTTCACCAAACCCAAGCCCCTACCGGACGTCGACCTCTCCTCACAGGTCGCCATCGTAACCGGCGCCAATGCAGGTGTCGGTTACGCTGCTTCCCGACACCTCCTCAGGCTCGGTCTCTCGCGCTTGATCATGGGCGTACGCTCCCAAACGCGAGGCGACAAGGCCGCCTCAATGCTTCGCAAAGAATTCCCATCTGCAAGCGTCGACGTCTGGATCCTCGACATGACATCCTACGACTCGATTCAAGCCTTTGCCAAACAAGTGGAAACCCTCTCTCGACTGGACATCGTCATCCTCAACGCCGGCATGGGCGCAACA
Source organism: Coniochaeta pulveracea (assembly GCA_003635345.1). Classification (NCBI taxonomy): domain Eukaryota; kingdom Fungi; phylum Ascomycota; class Sordariomycetes; order Coniochaetales; family Coniochaetaceae; genus Coniochaeta; species Coniochaeta pulveracea. The sequence continues at coordinate 223,229 of QVQW01000042.1, read as the reverse complement.
TCCTACGAAGCTGTCCCATCAACAGGCCACGAGCTGACAATCCAAATTAACTACATTTCCACGGCTCTCCTCGGTCTCCTCCTCCTACCCATCCTGAAAACCCACTCTGCCCGCATCCCTGCCTCCGCCAGGAACGGTCACCCACCTGCCATGACTCTCGTGGGCTCCGACATAATGTACTCCAACTCCATCCCCGATCCTCTCACCGGCCCACCCATCCTCTCTCGCTGGGACGACCCCAAACAGTTCTCCATGACGAAGATCTACGGCGTCTCCAAGGTGCTGCTGTTGCTCTTTGGTTGGAAGCTGGCGGACTTGGTGACTCCCGACGAGGTGTTGGTGAATGTGTCCAACCCGGGCATGACCGGAGGGACACAGTTCTTCGCCAAGAGTCCTTTCTTGGTGAGGAAGGTTGTCGGGTTGATGCAGGCTGCACTGGCGAGGACGGCCGAGACGGCAGCAACGATTTACGTGGATGCCGTGCTGGGTCATGGGAAGGAAAGCCATGGCGGGTTTGTCAGTGATTGGGCTATCAAGCCGTGAGTTTCCACCCTGCAACTCCCTTGGGAAAAGGGGTAATAAGATCTCATTGCTAACTGTTGATGATAGATATCCCAGTGTGTGCTACAGTGCCGATGGACCAAAGCTCAGGGACAGGTTGTGGGAGGAGACGATCCAGGAACTGAAACCGTTTGGTGCGGCACAAGCTTTGGAGAAACTGAAGAAGTAAATTCTGCGCGGTCTTCTGAGTTTTGTCCAGAAATGAAGAAGGGGGAAAGAGATAGAAGACTACCACTTGTTGATTGAGCTAGCTCTCTGCTCGGCAGTCACTGAGGGCACGCGTAAAGCACCATCTCTCAAGCGATCAATAGAACATCCGTTTCTCAACACGAGCTCGTTGTCCATCGCCCCTCGTCAGCCTATTGGTACCGGTTACCCCCATGAGTACCACAAGCTTCAAAGTTCTGCCGGTGATGGTCTGGAGTGACCGGTCTCTTTCCTGTGTCGTTAAGATCAGGCCACGAGCATGATGATCTGGCATGATATAGTGATCGTACTCGCTCGGGATGCAAAGCCCCTTCCATCCCTGGATAGGTGTTTGGCGTCATTTGGTTCGATATCTTGGTCTTGATGCCCGAGACTGATACCAGGATGTTATTATGATTCACCTCGAGTCAGTGGGCACGGTCAGCGAATAGTCGCTGGAGTAGCATTGACTGTCACCGACCCAAAGCTGGATGTTGACTGTGCTGTCACGAAAGATGTGATGTCGACGCGATTGTCGGTGGCGCATCACTGACATCTATGTCTACATGTCCTTGATGATCATCCACCGGCTATGTTTAGTTTCCCATGCCTCAATCTTAGCCCGGCCACGTAGGGTTAGCAATATACTTTGCATGTTGCAAGGAAGGTGTTGGAGACGTGATTGTTCCCTAGCCTGCTCAACTTCATGCGCGGGGTCCAACCATATCACCCGTGAATGCTTTGAACTCGTCCTGAGCGATTGGTCCTCGGACACGCTGGGGTAACACGATCAGGAAGCAAACCCGGTATATCAAGTAGAAAGAAAGACTGTAAAGTAGTTTTCGTGTAGTCCATCGAACCGTCTTTGCTCTCTTTCCTAGTCATAACATCAAGTCCAAGCCGCCGTTCACTGTTTGCGAGGCTTCATTCCTATCAGCCTGTACCGATATCTTTACAAGGTCAGTTATTCAAATTGACGAGGTCTCCCTTCTAGGGTGCTAGGATGAGGATCCTCGTCTCCGGCACGATCTCGACGCTGCATTTGCTAAAGAACGGTGGGCAGACATGTGTACCTATTTGACTTCCACAACGAAATACATTGGATGTCCTTAGACATGTAACAGGTCAAGCACCGACCTGGTTCAGTGTAGAGACGCAGGCGAATCTGGCAACACATGTGCAAATCCAGGGATAAGCACGTTGGCTGCAACCACTTGTCCGGATAAGTGCCCTAACCATCGGGACGCAGGCTACTCTCAGCGCTAGGGAAAGAGTGAGAGGTACGCTGGTAGGGCTGCTCTGGTAAAACGTGCAGGAGCCGGTGAGGGACATTCGACCGCGGGGGTAACGTGAGCAACTAAGTGTTCGATACATTTGAGAGTATTATTCTTTGTGACATGTGCTGCCCATGCATCAAGAATGAGTTATCAGACCTTCGTTGTTAGTGAAGCAAATGAGCGCCTAGCAAGCTCGGCAAGTATCTTAGCCGATTCCGCTTCCTGTCTCCAGCACAAACCGATGATGTTTCCCAAGGGGACGTCGCTTAGTTCAGGAAACACGCCGTCCTTGTAAAGCTTCTCCACTTCATCCTCGTTATCCAGGTCGCTGTATGGCTCGTGGTCGGTGATGATAAAATAGATGGTCGACCCCAGGGCAAAAAGGTCCTCCTTGACAGTTGCCGGCTGCACGCCATAGCTGACCGAACTTGGCAGTCGGTATCTCACCCCGGGAGCGACCATGGCCCGTGAGCCGTCCAACGAAGACCCTGCGAAGTCACATATCCTCAGGCCAAGCCCACTATCCAGCAAGAAGTTACGTGGGCCTACATCCCCTTGTATGACTCCATGGGAATGAAGATGATCCAGACCTTCAGCGGCTTCCATCACCCATTGTAGCTTTTGCACCAGTGATGTCGCGGATCTGTGTTTCTCCACGTATTCTTTGAGGTTGCCGTGGGGCATGTGTTCCAACGTCAAAGTGTGCCCGACAGGATCCCAGTGCTTGAAAGTGACCAGTCGCGGGTGTGCCCCAAGTCTCTCGTATATCTGCGCCTCAATTGTCATCTCTTTCCTGCAATCTGATTCTGTTGGACGTCCCGTCCAAGGGGACTTGACGACATCCCCGTTGGTGAGACGCTCTACAAGTCCCGTCGCGCCCCCTCCGAGAAAGTCGCCCTTTCCCTGTATAATATTGACCTGCTCTTTGCAAGGGACAGGGTCGGGGCCCGAATTGGGTGGAGATGCTTGGTCGCTAGCGGAAACTAGAAACAGACACAAAGTTAGCGGCTCTAGGTTCCTGGTGTACCTGCCGACCGAATACATTTACCCGGCTGCATCCTGATATCTGAGGTCATGTTGTCGAGCAGATACCAGACATCAATTCAGGCCTCAAAATGATTTCCCCAGAAAGCCTGGACCCAAGCATAGATGCGTGCTAAGCTCAGTGGCTCAAATTCAATCACTGCGCAGAGAGCCGAGTGCCTGCCAAATGGGCGAGCCCGAGGGACGTGCGTTACACTTACTGTAGGTCTGTGAATAAGATGTTCTCAGGCACCTTCTGATTGGTGGGGTGCTCGGTCGGGTGAAACAGTACTTACCTGTAGACTACTGTGTAGGGTAAGCACAAACAGACCGAGTTGTAAGCGTGGACTATGGCAAAAATGAAGAGAGACATTCGAGGGAGGCAAGATATGTCGTGTTTTGCAGCCTGACGTTTTTGTCTGAGCCTGCCTTCGCTGCAGTGATTCAGTCCAAAAGACCGCACTGAGCCCTATTATCCCATCTCAATCGGTCAAGGTTGATGTGACGGCGCATCCGCTTTTTTTATGGATCTGGACTGTCCTTTTCGTCAAGAACTATTGCCGGTTGGCCAGCGTAAGTTGGGGCATAACACGAAGCTTGGATGCTGTAGGACCAAGAGCCTGGCTATGATCAGGTTGATGTTGTTGAACTCGATTGTCTCGTATGACGCACGGATGGTGTACTCCCGCAAGACTGCACTGATGCTAAACGGATGGCAACTGTCGTAGTAATGTCCCGCTGACAAGTAGCGGTGAACAATGGGGTGCTTCGGCTGCAAGGAGCGGAAGACGCATCATCAACCAGCGCGCACAACGACTGAAGATTCGCCGAGACCCATCCGTCTAACTCAGCTAACACTACGGCGCGGGCGTGATCAGGCGCCAGGAGGCATCATCGGCCGGCACCATTAGGACGTCCTAAGCGTTCAAAAACGTCGGTGGGGTTGACAAAGGGCTGAGCAGTTGCGGTGGAGTTGAACTGAAGATGTGGTACTGAGCCTAATGAATTTTAGTATCTGGTTGCACTCCATGATTGATTCTTAGGAATCTTTCTCACCTTGTCTGGCACCAGGAGCGTTGACAGTGACCTCACCTTTCACCGAGGTAACTACAGTATAAGCCGTAGACGATCCCGACATCGGTTGCGGCGGGCGTACTGAGCCACGAAATAAAGGCCGCTCATTCACTTCAGATGACATGGCAGATACTTTATTCTTGTTGGCGAGAACGACCGTTGGTAGTTATCGGCCTTGACAAGATCACTCTCGACCTCGAAAGAGAGATCATGGTAAACTGATGACCTTGAACTTCACACCCAGCGCTAACAGCTCCTGACACGGCGGGACATGAGTGCCCGAGGGGTCCAAGCTTTCTCAGGGTCCGAAGCACGGACTCATGTACTTAAGGTGGACTTGCCTTCCAACCCACGCACGGAAGTAGCAACCCCCAATCATATGGTCTAAAAAGACTTGTCATCCCACGTTGGGCTAGAACTGCCATGCGCTAACATCCATGGATGACTGGGGCCAAAAATCTTCATCACTCATACCAGTCATTTTCGCTTCTTTCCCCGCACTCCGCAGATCGGATTTCTTTTTCTACCCAACTCACCCAACAGACGCGAAACCGGACCTGCGAACACCACCCATAGCCGCTTATCAGTAGCCGGCGGCTCCGTGTCGCTACGGAAGAAAGAGGAGCGAACTTAGGGGTCCAAATTATATATATCCATTCCCACGTTGTGCCCTCCCCGCTCCACGTCTATGGATAGTCCCGCATTGGTCGGACCCGGAGGGGCATCATTAAGCCCAACCAGCCCTGTGAGCATTCGCAGCTTGCATGGTCCTCATGGTGCCTTGAAGAGGAAGAGGAGCGCTCCAGGAGCCATTGGATCGATTGACAGCAGCCCAGGGAGCCTCGTTGACGACAATGAACTCGCCGACCATCATGACAAGAAGCGACAACCTGGTGTGAAGCGGGCTTGTAACGAGTGTCGCCAGCAGAAAGTGAGTCACGTCGTACCACACCACCACCACCACGAGGCAACGTAGCGACGGGGCCATCATAACCCGAGACTTTGTTGTCTCAGACTTCCAGATGGATTTAGACATTGATTGAGCTTGCCTGCTAACTCGTGGCTTCCACCTCTAGTTGCGATGCGACGTTATACAAGAACCGTTTCAGAGTTGCTCGCGGTGCAACCGCTTGAAGCTCGAGTGCAAGATCGAATCCAACTTCAAACGTGTGGGCAAACGTAGTAAACATGCCGAGATGGAAAAGGAGATTGACAAGCTTCGACGCGCCGTGCAAAGCGCAAAAGCGCAAGGTTTTGTGGTGGAAGAGGACGAGGAGATGCACTCGCAAATGCAGTCGCCCGTTGTGAACAGCGTTTATGCCCACACCCGGAATCCGTCATTGATGGGCTCAGACGAAGCTGTCTCTTCGTTACTGCATCTCAAGCGCGGTGGCTCCTACACGTTACCGCGCATCGCCCGGGAGCTGGAGGACATTCGACTTACAGAGGATGCTGAGCGACAGCTGTTTGAGGAGTTCTTCACCTTCTACCACCCGTTCCTACCATTCCTCAATCCGACGCAGAGCCCGGACCAATACTACCAACAGCTAAGCCTGCTCTACTGGGCCATTATATCAGTGGCGGCTCGTCGTTACGCCCCTGATCCGACTCTTCTCACGCAGTTGTCTGCTCCCCTCACGAGGTTGCTCTGGCAGACCATTGGCGATGTTCCGCAGAGCTACTACGCTGTGAAGGCGCTATGTCTGCTGTGCACATGGCCACTCCCTACAAGCACAACCTCATCGGATCCTACACACATACTATGCGGAGTTATGATGAAAACAGCAACGGGAATAGGCCTTCACCGTCCGAACCACATCAACGACTTCTCCCGCGTTGCTATCGACCTGAACACCGAGCAGTTACATGACCGGGTGAAGACTTGGGCTGTCTGCAACATCGTCGCCCAGACGATCGGTACAGGATACGGACAGCCTGCGTCAACGATATATGACTGGACCTTGGCTGTGCGCCCGGGTGATGCCGGACCATTCGCGCTGACGCCGGAACTGGAAGCCAGACTGCAGATCGAACGGTTCTGTGACAAAGTGTCCAAGGAGATGTACAGCAACGCTAGCGACCCCCGAGGAGTTGCTGGAGACGAACATCGCGCCATGTTGATGCGAGTGTATCGAAGGGAGTTTCAAGAGCTCCAAGCTTCTGTCCTCTCACAGAATCTTCCACCGTTCGTGACCTTGCACCTGAGAGCTGCTGGCCTCCACCTGCGCCTGGCCGGTTTCTTTGATTCGCATCAGACACCTGGATACATGGACGACTTAATGGGCTTGTGGCGGGCAACACGCAGTTTTCTCGAACTCATATTGAATGGTGACCCGAATGCTGGCGACGGTGGCATCAGAGGCGACTACTTCCTGCGGTATGCAACGAACTACATCCAGCAAATGCTCGTTGCTGCAGGCTTTGCTCTTTTGAAACTACTCAGATCATTCTTCGCCAAGTCGGTCGATTCCGAACGGGGTCGCACTCTCTTCCACCGGACAGTAGAGGCCATCAGAACCACTAGTGTGATCCAGAACGACTTGAACTGGAGACTCGCAGAATTGATGGTGCAGATCTGGAACGGCGCCCGCATCGAGAGCCATAACTCTCCGTTTTCTGACAACATGGGCGAGATAGACGATAGTTTACAACTCAAGGTTCGGTGCCGGCATAGCATGAGCCTCGTATTTGACTCGATCTGGCACTGGAGGGAAGAGTATCAAGCTAGAGGTCGCGGCACGCTAGATGGTAAGTCTTCAACATCCTTCTCTACTCATCCTGAGCTCGAAGCTAAGTCATGCATTGTGGCAGCCCTGAAACAGCCCACGAAGCCCGATTCGGCTAATGAATCCTCGGCAGCATCATCCACCCATATGGATAGCACGCTGATGCCATCTCATGGAATGCCCGCAAGCCTCAACATACCCACGTCGTCTGGCGGGCTGACGCCCAACGGAGGCTCCGGTCTAGTCAGTACCGGCGCTGGCGGACAAAACTCAATGCTGGCCATGAGTTACGACTATAACGACGTGTGGGATCCTACGCACTGGATGCTGGATGGGTTGCTGGACTTCAACTACACCTTCGTACCTCCACTTGAAGGGGCATAGGACAATCCAGAAATTGCAGGGAACGAACGAGATATGGATAGCCATCAATTAGCTGGACACGGCCTCGAGGTTACCACCAATAATACAGACGACGAGAGATCAGACGAAACAAAACAACACAAACACGTATTGGAGCCAGATTCATGATATATGGGAGATAAGTTGGACTGGCTGATACCATTCAGACTGCTTGTAGAGGGAAGAATAGGGACAAGCGGAGCCATGGCGAAATACCCTTTTTGTTGTTATTGCTATTGAACATTTTCATGACTGGGGTGTTTTTTGCAGGCGTGTTCCATGGGTTATACACTGGCTTTGGAGCCAGTTAAGGTGTGGTGTTTCGAAAACTTGGGCAGTGGGAAAAGAAGGCATTGTTTCAGCTTATCAGGTGTAGCAAACAACGGAGTAATGAGGATGTTTGGCGGTCGACATCGGGTTCGTCTATGACAGGGACACTCGGTATGAAGGGAGGACATAGTGTTACTCAGAATAGCCTGGGGTTTATATGAGGTTCTTCCTCGTCATCGTCCCATTACTGGAAATAGCAGGAAACCTGCATCAGCCACATTTACAACGCGTTACCTATGCGACATCTAATCTTCCCTTGCTTGAATGCCTACAAACACTTCTTCACATCCCACGAGTCCAAGAAATACGGGCACTCATAACCCGTCCATCTCGGTAACGCCGAAAGTTTTCCTAACTCATCTCCTTTGCTATGAGCCATCAAATCTTCCACCCACTCCCTCTACTATCCCATCCTCACGCCCCTCCCCAGCCCGTCCAAAGCCACGATGTGATTTCCCCAGTACCCAAGAAGATACGGTGTGACACCAGCCAGACCTTCTAGAAGCCCAGCGTCGAACGATTGACCAAACCTTCCATTGCATGACGCTAGTCCCTTGCGACGCAAACGACACAGGATCTAGCCCCAGAAATAGCACCCTACCTAACCTGTCACTCGTTTTAAGTGTACGAATCATGGTTCTCGTCACATTAGAGGCGTACGTCAGACAGGGAGCTGGGGGAGAACAAAGGATTGTTTTGAGCGGGGATGTGGAAGAAGTAACTTGGTGGAAGGACGGTGGAAGGGCAGTGGAAGGGTTCTGTGGCCTTACCGGATTGGGGGTTTGCAGGGGAGGAGGGAGGGGGAGGGCTGGAGAAGAAGCAATCAAGAGGATGGGGAAGCGAGTTTGACTGCCTATACCTTGTTGGGAATAGAGGCTCTGATACGAAGGGTGTGGACGAGCGCGGCGACTGGAATTATGCTTCGGCCGTAAAAGTTTCGATGTTGTAGCTCGCGCCGATTAGCTGAAGGTCCTCGGGACCGAGGAGAGTGGTTCGTCAGACTCCATTTCAGCTTAGGGTTATTCTTGATCGTAAGAGGCACGTTCCTGGGGTGTGAGACCATGGACTGAGGGCGAGCGTAACGGTTTGAGCATGGGGCTATCAAACATGATGTATCTTCTGTCCAAGGAGTACTTCACTTCTGCTATGTACACTTGTACACCCGTCATTCAGGCTTGACTCTGTGCGAGAGACCTGGAAGTCCGGAGAGGAGAGTCGCTTGGACCAAGCCATTCTTTCAAAGGACATATGGTGATTACAGCCTCCTGGAGTCTTGGCTCATTGTTCTTGGCTCCTATCCCTGTCATGTCAGGTACGCAGTCGGCAGCACATTTTTGCGGTTGCTGAACCCCCTTTTCTGACGCGCAGAGATGCATCTCGGGTCCGTTGGTTGTCGCTGCTGGCTTGTGGCGGCCATTGTGAGCTGGTTAACGTAGATGTCCTGGACGAATGTGACGAGATCATGAGCTGTATCTCAGGCAACGGCGCGGCTTCGGTCCGCTGGTGAATCACCAACAAAAGCTGGCCCTAATGGTAGGGCATTGACTGACAGCATCAGCGGACGGATGAGCCCTCGACGTTGGGTCACGGGCTTCCTTTAGCCTGGGTGGTCTCTGGAGTGGTCGGCCGGGCCCTTTGCTGATCCGGCTCCCCTTTGGTCCATCTGGAAGGTTAGTCCGGCGCATAGTAAAGGGGTTAGGAGTTGTCTGGTAGCAATGGCCAGGCAGACTTAAAAGGGGAAGTGAGACTACTGGCTGTCGTGACGTGTGCCTGGCTGGAGTATATGGCCTTGAGATGACTGGAGGATTCTGTGACATCAGATCCATCCGGCCCCTAAACCAGTAATCGTCGTCGATCAATGATTCGGAATGATATGGTGCAGGATGCAGGAGTACTCGTTCTTGCGGAGATGAGTCAAAGCATCCTGATCTTGTTGTCGTAGAGCTTCGGGATGCCCGTCAGGTCTCCTGTGTCTGGGTAACATGTATCCCTTTGACTCAACCGAAGTATTCCTTCAGTTTTCAACCAGGTACTCCAAGAAGTCCCGTCAAGTACAGTTCAAATGTCGGAGCCTGGCCAGTAGATGCCGGCAAGTCCGTAGTGCTGTCGAGATGTCCAGGTCGAGCAGTGTTCCAGGGCCATGATTCGTCAGACAGGCGCAAGCTTGAGCCATAGTTAAAGTCGTGAAGTCTCCATCAAATGTCCAGAACCAGACACCTCTCTTAGATTTCAGTATGGCTAGAGGTGATTGAAGGTTGCCGAAGGTTGCTTAGCGGGTCGGAGTTGTCCACGTGGCAAGTGGCTCCTGCTGCTGCAGCCGGTCAAAACTGGCAAGACCAGGCAGAGACAAGGCCGAGCAGTCTAGGTATAGAACCAGAACACCAAGTCAAGAGTCAAAATACCGTTTGGTCCCTTACAAGGTGAGGCAGTGATGAGTGAGACGGGCCGCGATAACGGGCCTCACCTGGGGGGCGGAGTGCATCAGAACCGCGGCCCGTTGAGTGACCATCCGCCCCACTATAGTGACTCCACTCAGCTACGACATGTCAACGTCTTCTGCAATGACTGCGATGTCATCGTGGAATGTGCTTAGGAGTGAGCAGTATTGACGCATGATGGTGGTCTCCGACCAATTCCATACGAGGTTCGGGGGGATGTGTTTGCCTACTGCTGCCTCGGAGACACCGTGGTTGCCTGTCGGGTCACGAAGACTCATGATGGGTGCTGCCACGACTACGGCTGATTCAGACTTGGAAAAGAGTCACAAATCGTCAAAATCAGCTTTGATATCACGATTTTCGGCGGTATTCTTGGTCTCCGGGGTCAGTTTGGTACCCGGTACCAGGGCGCTCGTTGGGTCAAAGTTGGTTATGTTCCGGACGAGTGATGCCGACGACCGGAGGCGAAGAATGAAGGGCCTGATGTTCCGTGAACGGCACTTTGGAAGTGTGAAGGTAGCTCTCCTTCTTTGCTCTCCATGGTTTCAGCCGGTGATTGATAGTCTGGTTGATGATGCGTGATACACTAGAGGTAAACGACGACACACACTTCTCGTCAATGGAAACGCCGCTAGTGTGGCCCCTGAGAGGAATGAGGGACAATGAACAGGTCACTGTGCTGTTCGAGTTTGGTCTAGCTCCTTAGCTTTATGCTGAGACTACTCCCCCGGGTGTCAGATTCTTGTTGGTGGCTCTGCCCGTGTGGTTTGTGCCAGATGCCGTGCTGTGCCCTGTGCGGTGCTGACTAGGGAGCAACGGTAAAGGCGTGCGATCCGCTATCCGTCCCTGCCTTCCCTCCTTCGGCAACCCTTACCTTAGCCCCCAACGGCTGACAGGAGCTCTAAACGGTCATCGGGCCAGGTCTTTTTTCAGAGTGTCGACAATTCGTTCTAACTTCTGACCATAGAACCTAAACCGGATACACCAGCGTTGGAGATGGAAAGACCCACGCATTGGGGGCGAGAATGATCGTGTGCCCCAGATGGACGGGCTCTAGGACGATCGCGGAAAGTTGGTGGGCATAGTTCGGCTATTGGCGAGGACGGCCTGGCACACACTGCTTGATAATATTCGGGCTCAGTCCACTCAACCAACAGGAATGACCAGCCTGACGAGCCAAAGCCAGTAAATTTGCAGCCGGTGTGTTACGGCCGTCCATCTTCCACCGACTCACAGTGGGGGGAAAGGCCAATGACCGTTGTGTATTGGGACAGAGGGAAGCGAGAGGCGGTGGGTAATCCATCTCAGGCAATTTGGGTTTTCTCCTCTCTGGCATCTGTCTCGTCCAGGTGGAGCTTGTCCTGCGAGTCCACAATGGTGGGTGAATGCTGTACCGGTGTGTACCGTTGGGGGGGGAGCCACTCATAGCTTGCATGGGGATGCTTGCTTCAGCACTGCATGACACCCGTACGTCTCTTGCCTATCTCCACCTGCCCCAACACGAGAAGGGCAGGTGACTGAAGGCAACGCAAGACCGGAAACAGGATGAAGGGGAACATCTTCCCGTATAGCCGGCAGGTCAAAGGGGAGGAATTAACCCTCTTGTGACTGACAGAGTAGGGTTACTCTCAAAGGTGAATTCTCGGCATCACGCGTTGGTCCCCGGTGAGGGTGAGATGGTAATCGCGCACGCAAGTAGCGGCAGTTACGAAGTTGGTGGCTTGCTGATGTACTGCGCATGACACCAAACCAGATCTGATCGTCAGCACTGAATATCCGGGCACCCATTACAAACAATGTTTCCAACCCAACGAACCTCGGCACCCATCAGTACTTGGAGTTCGTCATGGTCAAATCCACCCTTGTAAGCAGTATTATCTGGTCTGTGCCGCACGTTACTACTGTGCCTGAGGAAATCTCCCGAGGTTACAAGAACCGAGTGATGCAAGGACAGGGAGTATGAGGATGCATCAGGCGTTTAGCAAGCGTGGTCGACAGGGAATCATCAGGCGGGGGATTTTGGTGCCGTGAAAATTGAAAGGATCGAGGTAGTCTCTTGGAAGATTGACAGGGCTTTAGTTCAGCTTGCCATATTGACAGATGGCGTATCAACTCTGCATCGGACAAAGGTCTCGCCACCCCTGATACCTCAGGTAGGCTTAGCGTCGAGATCAGAATGTAGGCCAAGGCTCATATTCGAACAATTTCCATGTGGTAGACTTGGTCATTCTCCAAAGACTAAGGGCGCTAGACACTAGACATAGGAGTTGACCTCCTTGACTTCCGTGAACTGTGGTCCATGTCGCCTGTTGCTTCTTGCACGCGGCTCTTGCGGCAAAACTGACCGTAAAGTCCTGACGATGTGGACGGTTGTGAGAAGCACGGCGCTTACTGTGCTGTGCGGTTTGCTGAAGGGACCCGATCATCTGGACACGAAGGTAACTTCATTCGATGTTACGCCGCCATTCAAGGAGAAACCATTGTATCTATGTGTCTCTTGCTCTGCACAGCTTGAGCTGGCAACCTAGGTCAGGAACGTCTACCTCTACGCAGGTTTCTGTGCCGCAAAGTTCGACGCTACTACCAAGCTCGCGGACCTTTCGGCGAGTTGATATGCAGCCACGGTTCTCTGCGCGCTTAAGAATCATGGTCACGGCCTCCTGTTGGGCAGAATCGCGATTGACGACGTGTCGGTTGGCGACGTCGTCTGCGTTGGCAAGCAACCATGACGGGCAGGGTAGCATCACCAGCAAGAGCTGGGTATCATGGGTTCCTGTAAGCGGTCGTCTAATCGTCGTGAAGTTGGAAGCGAGGAGTTATAGCCATTAGACGCCGTTCCGTTGTCGCGACAGTCAAATGGTTGTTGACAGGGTGGACCAGTTCTTCACTGATGTTCAGGCGGGATGAATCCACGAGGATGTTGCTGAAACCTCGACCAATCGATGGACCCGAAATATGCGCGGCCGGCGCTTCTATGCAGTATCACACCAAAGGGAAAACCACTGTAACCGAATGTATGAACAGCCTTATCTGACTAAGTCTCACTGCAACCCCCAAATGTCACATACCGCAATACGATGCTGTTCCTGAACACCTGGTTTATCATCTAAATTCTGTCCCCGAAAGTCATGTAGGCGGAAGGGGCAGGAGGCATAGCCGGATACCGCATCGGCGTTTCGTGGCATGATCTGCTTGGCTGCACTTGTCAGACACAATGGAGAGAATAAATGACTCTAATGAAGGATCGCAGCCGTAGGAGAGGGACACGCTCTGTGGTATGCTCGTGTGTCGACCAGAGTCATGAGGAAAACGCACAAGATTTTGCTGAAAATGGAGTACTACGTGTGACGAAGTCACGGAAGATGTAGGAATACCACCAAATTCCAGGGTGATAGCACACATTGGCAACCGTGTCAGGATGTACTGTGACCCGCCTCGGAACTTCCATCCGCCTGGACAGTCGGTCGCGGAACGAGACGTTGCTGGATGTGCTCCAACGTCATTCCGACGAATGGAAGTGCACAGTAAGCGCGCCTGTGGAGCAATACTTGACACTTGTTAAGAGTGCGGTCAAGATCTGCCCATCACGCTAACGAAGCCCTAGCTCACACGCTACGGGCTAAACTCTGGGCGGCCAGGCAGAATGAAGTTAGCCGATTCTGCAAAAGGGAAGGGCCGACCCGACACAATGGCTATTGGCTGAGCGCACCACACCTCCTGCCCGCAATTCTCAGTTCCAGGAGGACGTGTGTCCCCCGCCCTCGATTCCTCGACAACTCTCGTGCCCCTCGTTCTCATCGGCTTCCTTGCAACGCCCACAGTGGTCCAATCACGCGTGGAAGACCGAACTCTACGATCTGCCTCAAATCAACAGTTAATGAGCACTATATGAGGTCAGGGATGCTTCGTTGTCAAACGATGTCAGCTCCAGGTGTTCGCGGGAGGACCCGTTACGTCGCCGGCCAAAGAAGAGATTGTGCTGAGCGGCTGACTTGACTTCCGACCTGTCTTTGACACCAATGGTATCCTTGCCTCGACACCTAGAACGCACGGGTGCCGCGGGATCAATGTCGATGTGAGTGCAGACAGACAAGATGGACCGATCTTGATTGTCAAGCCCATCGCGTTTCCCTAGGCCAGGTTGCATTTTGATTACTGTCTCCACTGTCTAAAGGCAGGGTCTGTTACAAATGGCAAACCAGATATTGATAATTCTGATTTCTCGTGTGATGGCAGAGTCTCCCGGTCTCTCACATGGCCAGAATCTCGAATTTGTGCAAGTTCGCGTCGCCATCACTGGGATGACCGTCGTTTCCAAGAGAACGAACACCCATACATCATTTACTCACCATGCCAGCGACCACCAATGACGGCTCAAACAATAAAGCAACATAAGACAAGAAATATTTACCATCGGTACGTCAGATGTCCGTCCTGTTGAACATGCGTGATGCGGGAATCCTTGCCGCACTCGCGCATTCCAACATCAGCAAGCTGTTTTCCTTCTACAGCCACCAAGCCCCCCTTTCTAAGGATGGTGCCTGAAATAGGAAGGCCGCAGGCCGTGCTGCTGTGTTTCATCCACACTACTGGGTGCAGCTCCATTACGAGGACCACGCCCAAAGTTGAATGCAGCGCAAACTGGCACGAAGAGGAGATACAGCGTTTGCGAAACGTGATCGCGCATCCCGTCCTCCTACTCATTCGCTTGTCATGGACTTTCCTACGTCGCATTCTCTTCTCTGGACCAGCTGCACGTGTCTTGATTCAGCCAGCCATAAGCAACCCTGGACAAAACTAATAGGACAGGACATCGAGGTTGTGGCCGTGCTAGGCCCGTTTTCAGGACCAAACCACCTACTTGTAGACATAGCCACAAAGAAACTCGGATGTGTTGCGGTTCGTTATTGTGGCTTACGGTCGTTCGCGTCCAGTTGGCACAATGTGCATTACATTGATTTTCTCCTGTCGCCTGACACTTCCCCAGGTTCTTGGTGAACCAGGCCAATGTATCATCCCACGTACTGTGCCACGGATCAAGTTCTAACGGCGGCGGCTATCCGTTATACTCCGATCAGACGATCGGCCCAACTGCCGCCACTTCGCGACCAAGAAATAGCAAAAGTCGAGTTGCCCAACCAACACTGTTCATCTGACGCCGTCTCGAGTCGCATCGAGCTGATTGAGAGTCCATGGAACGCATACCGGCGACAGTAAGGCGCGTCCTTGCGCGTCTGAGCTTAGATAGTGGTGTGGAGGATGGAAACGGCACTGGACACCGGTTGCTGCCAGGACTGGTAAAACACTGCTCATACTTTGTGCCTGACTGGGCTTGTACCACCATGTTTTTTTTACAGCTTCGAGGCAGGGTACCGCGAGTGCGTTTGGTGCCTTTGCGTCGCTCCCTTGTCACTCGCGGACCCCTGTTTCAAGCAATGGAACCTAAGAAAAGGTACCGAGGTACTTGTCTAAGTAGGCTACCAGGTGCTCCTTCCCTTCTCCAAAAGTCCCACACCCTTTCATTCCTCCCACCCCCCAAGGCCCTCCTCTCCATCCATCTTTCTTGCCTGCCTCTCTTCGTTGAGAATGGGTACGAACGAGGATTCTTCATCAATGACAATACCCCTGTCTCATCGTGTCCATGTCAAACTGGCCTAGCTTCAAGCCGAAGACGGCAGTTCCGCGATCTCTCGTTGTCCGGCATCACCGCTACACTCCCATTTCTGTACACACCCACATTGTTGACACCGTTCAGTGTTCCTCTCCTCTCTGATCATTCTTGTCTGAGTAGCAAGACGTTAACCACCCGTGTTCCTTACGAAGCACTCGAGGCAACCAGGTAGTCCTGGCTCGCGCATCTTCGCATAACAGACTACTGTGGAATTGAGCCGAGCTCCATCAGTCGTACTGGTACCTTGGGGATAAACTGGGGGTACCTTGCCTGTTCGTTCTTTTCCTCTCCGATCTACATCCCGCATCCCTGTCATGATACATGGGTCAAGCCATGGGCTCTTTGATGGCCGTCATCTACCTGACCTCCCATTCGTTCATAGCCGACTCGTGGGTCCCACGGACGGCTCCGTCACCGTTGTAGTCAAATAACATCGCAGTGGCCTTCGTCTCAGTGCGGCTTCGAGATCCGCGTTGCTCGTCCCTGCTTCTGGCCCAGGGATTATCACTCCTAGTTCTGCCTATTATCTTCCCCGGTTTCTCATCAACGATTCAACAACGATGATACATTAGAAACATTCCCGTCTTCGTCTTGCCGATTCATCTACATGTCTACTTTCCCGTCTCAACTCAAATCTCCAAGGGTCTCCTCGTCGTCCTCGTCCTTGGCCTAGAAGTAGAAAATCTTCTGAGTTGGGGCCTTGCATATCTGCCCTGCCAAGATCTCGCCGGAAGACTCACAAACCAGATGCTAAACGGCCAACACAACCATTGGGGGCGGATTTCACACTGCAACCCAGATCTTCCATTGATGTCACTACCGACAGCCATTCGATACCAAGTTGGAAGTCCAAAGCTACTTCGGCACTGCATGGTACGGCCATACACCATCGTATGCACGATTAGGAAGAGTGTCGCGGGCGGCTAACTCTCCTGCTTGAGGTACATTCACTCCCCCCAACCCTTTCTATGATGCCACCCCCTCCAGCAGACTCGACAGGGTCCCCGCACTGGCCAAGTGGACTAGACCGGGGCCTGTCTATGGTTGCCAAACTACCACAAGCAGATCAGCAGAAAGGAGGCTTGTCAGGTTCCCTTGACGGTCGTGGCAGGGGTGTCCATCTGGTCCCAAGCACGATCCAGGAACATCTCGCCAATTGGCACAAACTCCACTTGAATCATACCGTCCGCAAGCAAGCACCTCGCTTCAACCCTTCTCCCCGTTTCTCGATATAGTCTAGAGGGCTCCCTGGAAATCTAAATGGATAAGGCTTTCTCGTGCCTTCTCACCATCTACTTTCCCTTGCACCCCTTGCCTTGCCCAAACCAGTCCACCAGACCGGTCAAACAGGCCAGAGGCAGACAGAATACACCAGGGTCATTGGCAAAAGGACTGCCCCCAAACTTATAACTCCCCTTGTGTCTTTGCCTTTTTGCTCTGCATTGCGTTGTCACCATTGTTGTCTATTGCTTGACTAAATGTCCACGGTAAGACAGAGATACCAACCCATAGCCTTGGCGGACATTCTCCTCGACCAAAGACAGTTCCACCTTAGGGGCCGACATCGAGTCACCAGCCCGCAGACTAGATCGCATCCACATCCATACCGACATGACAGAAGCCAGGTACCACAGCGCCCAGCCGAGTACTTGTTCGGGCGTGACTCCCACCACCCTTGCCTACCACCAGGACATGACCCCGTTTACGTCCGTAAGTCATACCCAGCATGTAGCGAACCAACCTCGACTAGCTTGAGGACCAACTGGGGCATCAGAAAGGACAGCTAGACAAGAGGCTAACAACAGGAACAGGTATCCTCTTTCAACTTCCCAGCTACGGCAGACGCCACCCTTTTGACCCCGGTATCCGGCGCGGGTTCTCCTCCTCTTCCAGGCCACCATCAACTGAAAGAAACCATGAGAACCGGTTATCCGCCGTCTTCAAGCACCTCGCAGCAGCCTACACCCCCAAACACATCCAGAGGAGTTGCTCCCTTTGGCTTTCCATCATACGACGTGGCTACCACTTCATCCTCTCCCATGGCTACGCAGTCACACCCATCTGACTATGGCAGCATGAGCACTCCTTACCTAACCCAAGGTACGAGTCACCATGGTCAGCAAACGCCCAAGGATGATGTTCCGCCACCCAACCAATACCTTGGGCATTACAGTGTCTCGGGGGTTGAGACGGAGACCTCGTTTCCAGACCCTTACGGCAATTTTACCCATCTTGACACAGGGTATCTCGCACGAGGAGCACCAGAATCTATCCCACCGCAGCTTCATCAGCAACACCGGATCATGACGTCAACAGCTGCTCATCAGGCTCCTATTTTGAGCACCAATCCGAATCCCATTCAATACCGTGGTAATCCGTCCATGACAGCTCGGCCGGGAGAGTATCCACACACCCAGGACATCTTCATCGGTCATCCGGGTCAAGGCACATACCCGCAACACCCGCCACACCAGCAACATCAACAACGTCAACCTTCAGCATCACGGCGCCGCGGGAAGAAAGGTTCAACCCCGAAGCGGCCAAGAACGACCACTACCAGTCAAGCAACGTCTAGAACCAAAAACGCCACGAATCGTGAGGATGAAGAGGCCGAGGAGACTGACACCGAAGGCATTACCCTGAGCGACAAATGCGAAGAGGATCTCCGTTTTATATTCGAGACACGACGTGAACTGATCAATTCTGGCATGAAAGGCAAGGGTATGTGGGAGGAGATTTGTCTGAGATACGAAGATCGTTATCAGACACATCTGGACAAGCCCGCTCTACAGATGAGACACGCGAGAGCCGTCCAGAAGTACGGCATCTGGCCTGACAAAGAGGTAAGTTCATCCCAACGTAACTGTCAAGCCCAGCACTCAGATCGCCACTAACACTTTCTAACTTGCTAGATCGAGAGACTCAAGGAAGCCTATCGACAAGTGGACCAACAGTTTCACAAGCTGATCCTAGAACGTCTTAAAGAACTAGGCGGTGCTCGGTGTTACAACTGGACGGAGACCCTCATCGAGACAAAACTGATCGATCTGGGCTACGAGGAGCGGGACATCAACGAGCAGACCAACACCCGTAAACGGAAACGAGCGGCTCGCAGAAGAAAAGCTATCGAAAGCCGACAGTCAAGCCAGTTTGGCGAGCCATGGCCGGTCAGTGGCCTCGGCCTTCAACACCCCTTCCACACTCCCTCCCAAGCCACCGATGACATGGAAGACTACATGCCTGACTACACCTCGGAGCAGAGAGATGAGTACATTGAGAATGTGCTGAGCCGGGCAACGCCTGGGCAGATAATATCCTCTCCCGACGAGGATGCCATGGATGTCACCTATGAAAGGGAGGGCGACAGGAACATAAATGGGACATCAGCACGAAACCAGCAGAGTCGAGGCGTGGCTAGACAGGCGGTTGAGCACCTCGTGTTGACGGGTGCTCGGATGTAGTGGTTTCCCGGCTTTCTTTCATCTTGCCTCATACCCAAACTGGAGGAAAACCTGGAGACTGGAGGGTGGGACGTCAGTAACACTAGGCACGGGGGACCGGTGCCCTTTTCTCATTTCGGATTCTCTTCTTCTTCTACTCTCGTTCAGTCATCTAGGGCAGACCGCCTGATCTGGTATAATTGGCGGCAACTAATAGGGGCAAAGGTTGGCGGTAGCGGTGTCCGGCACGGCAATGCTTTTTCCCATTTCAACTTGAGCATGTCTTTTCTCTTACTACTATACCATGTCGTTCCACTATACCTCAGTCGTTCGTATCTTTTCTCATTTTATTTTCACCAAGTCACATAGAGCGCTTCGACGTCAGGCTTCATGGCATCATCCACAGTCCTTCTAACGTTAGATACCAACTCTACTCAGCAGTTTAGAGACATCAAGCAATGGAAACAAACATACCCATATGGTGACTCTCTGCCTACCACTCACATAGGTCAAGTGATACTGGAGAATACGACCATGGATGCGCAGTTTTCCGTCCACAACAATCGCCGTGGATCATGCTTCTCAAATTGCACCTCGTTGTTTTGCCATAAGTACTCAGTCTAACACAGCCTCGAGTGTGTCCGAGTATAGTTATGCACTAATACACTAATGCAAGGGCAACACCGCTAATAGCTCAGTGCATTGCATATACGGCAGTCGAGTAGTTTGTCTCCCTTCACCCAATCCTTTAACATGTGTAAGTGGTGCTCCGCCCCTCTCCAGTAGTTACACAAACTGCATCGGCAGACACACGTGCCTAGCCTTCGTGACAGAACCCCCTGTCTCTCTCTTTCTTACGCTCACTTCTATTACAGAATTAACCCATGTATGTCACCACGTCAAGTGTCACGGTTAACCCAGCAACAGGGATGGACAAGGTGTAACACCAACAAGGAAGGGCAGTACGAAGTACGAGAACGGTGTAGTACAAGCCTTCATCTGCTGGGCACACTGATGTCTCTCGGGAGGGGGAAAGAAAGAAACACGGGGCCACAAGGTGAAACAGTCAGGTAACACCACAGCCATGAGAGATTGGGTAAAGAGAGACCTGAAACGTGCATAACCAAACCTCGATTCTGTCTGTTCTGATGAAAGATAACTGTTTGCATCAATTGGGACTAATTTGGTAGATAAGGCCACAGCTCAGTTTGACGTGTGTGCCTTCAACGAGGGAGGGCGGGGAGACGGACAGGAACGCCACCACAACTCGGCTGTTTTGTCTGGTATGGGAAAACGGTCTGGTGTGTGGCTGCTTGCTGCCCTGCTTGTTCACGTCATGGTGTCTTGCTTTTGTCCGTTTCTGTCATCTTTTGAGGGGATGCGCACGGATTTCCTCTGTTTCAGTGTCGCGAACAGAGCTGCGGACTACAGTGAGGCGTCGGCGACTAGCCACCAGTCTTTTGCAAAACGCTCGGCGCAGTAATGCTCAAGGGATGCCAAGGAAGTGCTGCGTGAAATCCTTCGTGTTAATCTCACCGCTGGAGAGCTCTGGGGCTAAATTTGTGGTAAAGGGCCTAAATTGATCCTTGATTGATCCGGCGTGAGGGAGCCGTCCCGTTGAAGCACATTCTCCCTATCACATCTAAAAACGAGGTTACCGAGGGTCTGGATCAAAGTGGCAGTGGTACAGTACAAGTGGCATGTGCATTGCTTGCTCGCTGGTCGTGCTGCACCATGGAATACGGAGAGAAAGGCGGATGTCACCCTTGCCTGCTGCCTGGCAGAAAGAAAGATGCCGGCTTGAAAAGCCTCTGTCCACCGGGCCGAAGTCCTTCAGCGGATATCCACATCGATGTTGCGGTACACCTCATCGGTGTGGAAGTTCAGACGCGTTGTGATGTACGTTCACCCATTAGTCGAGGTGATCGGTTAAAAGAAGAGTGGCCGGGGGCTGTCACTATGGTTCGATGATAACGTCAGAATGTGAGTCCCTCCTTCATTTGCCTACCCTTGGGTGCATGGGCAAGATCGACAGTAGCCGGGTAGTAGTTAATGGTACAACTGGACCACCTTGAATACGGAGAGTTGATATGTGCGGGAAGGGTCATAGCGGCCAGTAACCACATGGCAAAAGTAAGCTTGTTCCCGGTAAGGGTCAGGTTCATGCGGCGCACTGGCTGACCAACCCGGGTACGGGACCGGTCCCGGCTATTCCACGTCTCCAACCGCGCCTCCATGCATAAGTACGGCGTAGACGCGTTGTCACCGTCCTATCATAAGCCGATGCGAAGACTTTTCTCAAGATACCACGAGGGTCAACCGTTGAATAACGCGACATCACTGCCTTGCGCCGGAAACATGGCACCTGTCAACCGTTGTGGCTTCCTCCCACGATTGGTGGATGCCTTCGGGAGCCTGGTAGTGAGTTCAGACCGGTAGAAATGCCTGGTCGATGTGATCAGTCTTAAGGATCCAGGTCCTTGCTCTGATCGCCGACTAGCCTGTCATCATTGACTGGTGGCTGGGTACATGACAGGGCTGGCTCAATCTCAGTGATGACCATGGCTCAGCATCAGAGGTGCCAATAGCCTCCATGTACGGTATCCGTCAAACTCGCATGCATCGCATCATGGCAGCAAATGGCCACTCAATCAGCGAGAGCAGAGGCCCAGAAGTTGCCCGCATATGCCCCGGAAAAGAACGCCACGTTTGAAGCAAAGGCAAACATCGTTCATCTTTTCTGGCGAATTCAGCAAATACAAGCGAGAGGTGAATGAGTAGAGCCGGTTGAGAGGGAGGGCATGTCTGAAGCACCTTCTCCATCGGGCTGGGGCTGGTGCAGGGGTAGAGAAGATGTGTTCGGGCTCACGGTGACTTGGACCATGGCCCAAAAGACTGGCATTGCGCTGCACAGCCCTGCTTGCACTTCAGGGCTCTCGATCGCGACTGAGTACCTGTTGATCCCTCCACGCCCATAGAGGTGTGAACCTTTCTCTTGCCGACGATGATTGATATCCAGTTGATAGCTCACAAGATTGGCTGTTCTTTTCTCACTGATGTGACACAGTCCTCGTCCAGTCCTTTACAAGGGAGCCAATCCCAGAACAGGACGGGCGATCTGGACATCAAAAGGTATGGCTCGTGACACCAGAAGTATAGTACACAACCTACTCAACCCTTTGCTTGACATCAGCTGGCAGATGTGTTTATTCCAGGGCGTCCAGCAACCCAAGAACTGTTGCTGAAGTGGGGGAGCAAAGCTGCAGTGCAGGATCCGTTGGCATATTGCAATCCGATCTGAGACGGCATGGCTGATGCGTCGTATCTGCTGAAGGACCGAAGGAACAGATGTCATGCAGCAGTAAATATAGAGTTAAGCGATCCCTTGCTTGACCTGAGATGGAAGGGTCGGAAGCGTAATGCAGCCTTTGGAGTTGGCATGACCATCGATGCCTACAGTGGGCTAAGAGGATGCTCGAGCCACAGTTTCCCCACGGCGCCAAGAAAATGTGACGATCCAGCTGCCAAGAATATCTTGCCCCGCCACAGCTTCTGGCAATGTGGCATCCACCAGTGAGATGAGACGGAACCAAGATGACCACATCGCAACTTCCAGATCTGTAGCTTACGAGGCACAATTGAACAAACAGGACCAAGGAAGGCATCTGTTTTCAAGACACCGCCATCTTACCAGTTTTGGACTCATGCAGTCGACCAAATTTAGGAGTCGATGATCCGGTGGTCCATGGATACCACTGCTAGCTATGGGCCGTAGCTCATCGGTTGGTCCCGGCTCCAGGCGCATGTCCTTGCGCTTCGAACACAAGCAGCCGCCAACCGTCCGCCAAGCTCGTCGCCCACGCAACTTCTTCAGTCTCTGGCTATTGTCGGCCTTCTTTCTATTGCTATCATGGCCGGCGACTGTGCAGGCCATGCGGCCCGACCGCATCGCGCAGCTGCGCCAGGAGACGGTGGAGATGTTCTATCATGGTTTCGACAACTACATGAAGATTGCCTTCCCAGAAGATGAGGTATGTCACACCAGGGCCAGCCACGCAAGGCTCTTGGAAACCCTTATGTTTGACTCACCGCCCCTACTCCTCGATGCAATGTGCTAACATTAGCACCGCCTGTCACTAGTTGCGACCAGTATCCTGCACACCGCTCAGTCGAGACGCTCAAGACCCGACAAACGTGGCGCTAAACGATGTGCTGGGCAACTACTCCCTGACCCTCATCGACAGTCTCTCCACCTTGGCCATCCTTGCCTCAGCGCCTCCCGATAGCCGCGACACGGGGCCCAAAGCCTTACGGGACTTTCAAGACGGTGTGGCTGCGTTGGTCCACCAGTATGGAGACGGTCGGCCTGGGCCTTCAGGTCAAGGCCTACGTGGAAGGGGATTTGATGTAGACAGCAAGGTGCAGGTATTCGAGACGGTGATCCGTGGTGTGGGAGGGCTGCTCAGCGCTCATCTCTTCGCCATTGGCGAGTTACCAATCACTGGCTACGTCCCGCGACGGGGTGACGGTGCTTCGCTGGAAAATCGGCCGGTTGTGTGGCCCAACGGGTTCAAGTATGACGGACAGATGCTCCGGCTGGCCCATGATTTGGCACGGCGACTGCTGCCAGCGTTCTATACGGCGACGGGCATGCCGTATCCACGAGTCAATCTCCGATACGGTATCCCTTTCTACGCGAATTCACCCCTGCATGACGTCGATGGCTCTAGTGTCGGGACCAAGGAACCCGTCGAGATCACCGAGACGTGTAGTGCAGGCGCGGGATCCCTAGTGCTTGAGTTCACGGTTCTGAGCCGCCTCACTGGCGATACGAGGTTCGAACAGCTTGCCAAGCGTGCTTTCTGGGCTGTGTGGTCCCGGAAGAGCCAGATTGGGCTGATCGGCGCCGGAGTCGACGCCGAGCACGGCCAGTGGATCGGGTCTCACTCCGTAGTTGGAGCGGGTGCCGACAGCTTCTTCGAGTATGCTCTAAAGACGCACATTCTGTTGTCAGGACATGATCTGCCCAACCGAACCTCATCTCGCACTGACTTGGGCGAGCAGTGGCTGGACCCAAATCTCCTTTTCTCTCCATTGAGTGACGAGGAGAACTCGCCTGACACCTTTCTTGAAGCATGGCATCGTGCTCACGCCGCCATCAAACGGCATCTATACACCGCTAAGGATCATCCGCATTATGTCAACGTCAACATTTGGACGGGCTCGCTTGCTTCCAACTGGATAGACAGTTTAGGTGCTTACTATGCCGGACTGCTGACCATGGCAGGCGAACTGGAAGAAGCAGTAGAGACTCATCTGCTCTACACTGCTATATGGACCAGATATTCGGCCCTTCCTGAGCGTTGGTCCCTCAGGGACAAAGGTGTCGAGGGTGGACTTGGCTGGTGGCCGCTGCGTCCTGAGTTTATTGAATCTACTTATCATCTATATCGCGCTACGAAAGATCCCTGGTATCTTTATGTAGGCGAGATGGTATTGAGGGATATTACCAGGCGGTGCTGGACACTCTGCGGTTGGGCCGGACTGCAGAACGTTGTCACAGGTGAGAAGTCCGACCGGATGGAGAGTTTCTTCCTCGGTGAAACGGCCAAGTACATGTACTTGCTTTTCGATGACGGTCATCCCTTGAACTCGCTTGATGCTGGCTACGTCTTCACTACCGAAGGCCACCCGCTTATCATACCACGGAAGACCCGGGAGCCCAAGAGGCCAAAGAAGCATGTCCAGACGCCCATGAGTGAGGCCTTTGAGAACAAAGACCTAGAACTCTATGATGACGAGGAGGGCTTCGCGACCACATGCCCAGTACCTCCGAAACTTCCACCACTTACACTTTCTGCGGTCGCTGCGCGACCAGACATCTACCATGCCGCTAGGCTGCTTGATTTGCATATGATACCCCCTTATAATGCTAAAGGTCCCAGCATCTCACGTCCTGGTCCTCTGATGGCCAGGTCAAATCACACTCTGTTTCCATGGACTCTTCCGCCGGAGCTGCTACCGGAGAATGGCACATGTGCCAAGGTCTACAGTCCGACGGAGATGAACCTGGAGTTTGCCTCTAATGCCGGCCAGAACGTTGCTGGCAGTGCCTTCAACTTCATGATTGGGTCACAAAATATGGAACGGCTCAGTCAGAGTCGGATCCGGGTCTCCAGCCTCTCCGGCCTCAAAGTTGTGATGAAACTCGAGGACGGTGACGAGTCGTTATGGCTTTTGAACAAGGTTAACGGCGTGCCGCTTGGCCGCGACGAATTTGTGGTCATGGATAGATCGATACTAGGTGACTTGTCCGATGCCAGGTTCAATCTCGTTCGAGATCCTGCTCTGGTAAGGTTACAGCACCTCCACCGTATTGATATAACCACCGATGATAATGTCACCGAAGATGATACGTCGGGCGTCAACGATTCAGCAGAATATATCTTTGACAGCGGTCCTGTCGAGGCTTTAAGCTTCGAAGCTCTCAATGAATCCTCCAACCGGACCACTACCTCCCGAGTAAACGAACTCGGCTCATTGGTCAAATCCATCCTCAAGCAGATGATCTCTTCCCTCGATCTCCAGCTCCCGACCGCCCCTACACCTCTACCAGGCATGGGGTTCTTCAACCAGCTACCCTACAACCTAGTCATCAACCAGTCAGCCGTGATGCCCACCGGTGTCGGCGCCGCACCACTACCAGACGTTGACGTCCCACCAGGCACCCACGTTCCCGAGTTCGGAGCCGCCCCTGTCGATGTCTTCCCGTGGACCACAGTGTACGCAGCCGGCAAGGCCTGCGGACCAGATCCTCTACCCGACGAGTCAGCCCGCGACCATCAAGTCATCGTGATCCGACGCGGCGGCTGTTCCTTCACCGAGAAGCTAGCCAACATCCCGGCCTTCGCTCCCTCCTGGCGCTCCTTGCAACTAGTCGTCATTGTGTCAGATGAAGAGGAGCTCGGACCAGATTACGCTGGCTATGTCGAGGTTGCGGGCGGCAGAGCTGGGATCGTCCGGCCGCTGCTCGCTGAACCACAGCGCACACCTAAGGGTGTCTTGAGGAGGAACCCGATCGCTATGGTCATGGTTGGAGGAGGCGATGTGGCATATCAGCAGCTGAGCATGGCGGAGCGGGTGGGCATTACGAGGAGGTATTATATCGAGTGTAATGGTGTGAGGGTCAAGAATATCATTGTAGACGATGGAGATGCCGGGGTCAATCTGTAGGACTGATAGATCCTGACTACAGAAAGTCTGGGTGAAAGATTCGGTAGGGGAGTGCTTGTACATGATCAGCGTCGTACATGGCCCTCCATGAATACTACGAAGCATTGCGTCCTTTTCCTTGTTGCTTGCTGAGTTAGCATACATCACCTGCCATACTGTGTGCTTGACAACGGTGGCCCCTATACAATTCTGCAATGTTCGGAATGCTTGAATAGGGAGTTGATATCATGCGGCTATTGCCCAAAGTCTCGCGCAACAGTATTGAGACCTCCAGTGGGAAGCTGTAGAGAATTGCGAGGTGTCGCGACTGTGGCGCATCATACTCCCGATTCTGGCCGGTTTTAACTTTTCCCCTCTACAGACCGCCTCAGTACTATAGCATATCGATATCGACTCGCTTGTCTTCATGCCTCCACGACGGTAGTATTTCCTCTCGATTATCACTGCTCAACATCCGTCCTCCAACGTCTCGGGTGTTTCAGGCATTGTTTGACTGACGTGGGCGGACTCAGGACAGGAGTTTGATTTCGAACTTGAGTCTTGTTGCAAGGTTGTTCGAAGACCTCTCAAGCGAAGGTATGTGTGACAAGACTGCTTTGCTGCCTGTCATTGCTTCATCGAAGGATCCTTGAGACCCAGGGAGTTCCGCACTGGGTATCGGGGGCTTCACATACCTCGCTTTCGAAAGGAGAGCCTCATGAACGAAGCGGCAACACTATGGTATATCCGTCAACATCCCAGTATTCCCATCCCCACTCTTTACTGCGATTTCGAAGACGACGATGCTTACTATCTGATCACGAAATACGTCGAGGGTGTGAGCTTGTCGAGCTTGACGGGGGATCAGACGGGGGTTGTACGTGAAGAGCTCGAGGGTCATCTCGCGACGCTGCGGACTCTCAAGTCCAACCGGCTCTACCTATACTATAGGTTTAGGACCTAAGCCTCAATTTCGTGGACATACCGGTGGCGGTGCAAAAGTAGAAAAGACGTCCTTTTAACGTTTCGGGACGTCCTTTCAACGCGAGTGGTATAGGAAAGCTTGAGCTCCCACAAAGTGCAAAAGAAAACGAAAACGTACAACACCAAGGATTCCCCGGTGGTCACCCACCCGAGTACTAGTTTGGCGATCACTGGCTTATCTAAGGGAGAGCGGACGGGATCCCGAGTTTTCCAGTGTCTATGGTCGTACGTGACAGGTTGCCTGGTGACCGCTGCTTATGAGCAAAGCCGGTGTTGCTCAAAATGGCTCGGTGGGCCATCTGGGGTCGTGATACCTGCTTACGGAGTCATACGGCGCACGGAGATGGATCAATGGGATGTGAAACCTTCGGATCGTGAAGAATATGGGTTCTGTCACGATGATCTGTCTCAGCACAATGTCATTGTTGACCCGGAGA
This sequence comes from Coniochaeta pulveracea, assembly GCA_003635345.1. NCBI lineage: Eukaryota > Fungi > Ascomycota > Sordariomycetes > Coniochaetales > Coniochaetaceae > Coniochaeta > Coniochaeta pulveracea. Next base: position 195,468 of record QVQW01000042.1, on the reverse strand, counting down.
TGTTGAGGATCAAGGCTACCGTAGACTGGGAGTATGCTGGATTCTATCCGGTTCGTTTTGAGTGGCCGTTCTAATATACTAGACTTGACCCTTCTGTTGCTCGGGAGATGAGGTGGATGATTCGTTCGAGCTGCTTGAGTTTCTGGAGTTACGTAGCGTGAATCAGGGTGAACTCTTGGACCAAGAAGCAAGCAAGGACAGTCATGGCTGACTGGAGGAAGGCCTGCCTACCATATCGCATAGTTTGAGAAAAGGTATTGACATCCAAGCACCAAAGACTGGTATGAGCTTCAAGCTGGCAAGGAATTGGTTTAGTATGCGACCAAATGCTTGTTGAAGCTACTATGTATCTTCTAAAACGAAGCTATCCTCACTTGAAAATCCGAGACCTGGCACCATTCTTTTTCAGCAAAGACACGATCTCGACCTGACCAGCCCACCTCAAACTCACCACGTCCATATATTGTTAGTAGCCAGCTTCTGTGTTGTGGTCCATGGCCCGGCCTGAGAGGAGACAGCATGCGAGAAAAGTAGCTTATCAACCCTCTCATGCCGATTCCAGCCCTCGACTACAGCCCTCAACCATTTTCGAATATCTGACGCCCTGACCATCCCTTATACATAAGCCCAAACCCACGATCTCCGCCTGTCACCGCAATCAAACTCCTCCCCTCCCACCAAGCCACCCACAAACCCCCGCGCCAGCAAGCATCGCCACCCTCCCCAGATTCAGCAGCCCCCATCGATCAACCAGATATCTCGCCGTCTCAATCCTCGGCAACCCCCTCTCCACCACCTCGCACTCCTTCTTTCCCAGGACACCGACCGCCAACGCCTTAGCCCTCGCCTCCAACATCCTCTCCTCCCGGCCCATGACCAGCCATCGATACGGCGCCGTGAGCATCGTCAGGGCGGCGGCTATGACGAAGTACTTCCTCCCCCTGAAGTTGGCGGGGGGGAGGTAGGAGAGGGCCAGGTAGGGGGCGGTGGTGATGAAGGGGAGGAGGCGGGAGAAGAGGGTGCGGGAGATGGAGAGGAGGGAGACGGAGAGGTGGAGGAGGGTTGGTGTTGGGAGGGGAGGAGGGCTGAGGAAAAGGGGGGTTGAGATCGTGGAGAGGGAGAGGGTGAGGGAGGCTAGGGCTGTTGTCGAGAGGAGGGTTAGGGAGGTGAGGTTGCGGAAGGTGGAGGGAGTTATGGTGGACGGGGAGGAGGTCATTTTGACTTATGCGGTGGGTGGCCGATGAACTTTCTGGATAGATAGGCCTTAGATTTTTCTGGACAGATTTATTTGATTTGGAGCTGTATATGACTGATACGTTTGTATCAACGTTGATCTGAAGCTTGAAAAGTACCTGACATGTACTGCTGGATAATGTGTCTTGGCCGACGACGCATCAGCTGACGTCTGGATCACATGCTTGTAGTTTGAACAGAGTTACCCTACACTTGTTTTGTTGGACGGGTCGGTTCCCTCGAAAGGAGAACAGGGAACGATAAGTCGAATCGGCTCATAACTCTTTGCAAGATATGGTGGAATAACCATGATTGTACTTATTCTGAATATTAGAACAGACATTAGTCGTGTATCAGTCAACCAAACCAGAATACGGTTGAAACCCGTGCACCGCAATGTCTATATGCAAGTCCCTCTTCCGTGTTTCAAAATTCCTTCACGAAAACTTTTTGATATCCTAAACGCCATGGAGTGCATATTATCCCAGAACTGCCTTCCGACCCTGGCAATCATGTCCGACCGGATATGTGTTATGTCAAATCAGTCGGGGCCTTATCGGCCCAGCTGCTCGTGGTGAAGGCATGGCGCCCGGTGCACGAGCGCCGTCCAATTGACCAACAGGCGGTGGCTGTCACCAAACTTGCCGTCCGAACTTCAGGTAGGTTGAGTCATATCCAAGTCAGTCTCGAGCTGAATAACCTCGTCCAAAATATGTTGGGCAAAATGGAAAAGTGGTGGTTTTGTCTTTGACCGGGTGGTCGCTTAGTCATCGGTCTCGAGGAGGGTGACGGTGTCGACACCACCGAGCTTCTCACGGCCCTTGAGGAAGGGGATCTCAAGGATGAAGAGGTAGCCGACGAGCTCACCGCCCAATTGCTTCACAAGGGATCCGGCAGCGGCAGCAGATCCACCTGGACAAAGAAGAAAAAGTCAGCCTCAAAGTTTGCTCGATTGAAGCCTTATCGCGCTGATACCATTGCAGATAATCAGACGCGATTGCGTGCGATAACGGGAACAATCGGGATTATCCAATCTGGTAGACTCACCTGTCGCGATAATGTCGTCGACGACCAGGACCTTCTGGCCGGGCTTGATGGCGTCCTCTTGCATCTGGAAGTAATCCTGACCGTACTCCTTCTCGTAGGTGGCCGTCACGCAAGGGCCAGGGAGCTTGCCCTGCTTGCGGACAGGCACGAAGCTGGCACCGAGACGGAGGGCAAGCGAGGGACCGAAGAGGAAGCCACGGGCATCGAGGCCGACCACGACGTCGGGCTTGCTGGCCGAGGCGAAGTGAAGAACCTGGAGCTCGAGGGCACGGAGGAGCTTCTCGTGAACCGTGGGGTCCTGGAAGAGGGGCAGAATGTCGATAAAGTTGATGCCCTTGATAGGGAAGTCCTGGAAGCGACGGAGCTTCTCGAGCAGGGTTATCTTTGTACTGGCGAGTTCGGCGGCACTGGCGGAGGAGGAGGCGGGCTGTCGTCCCGCGGCATCTTGGCTGGTGTTGGGCTGTGCTGAGCTCATGTTGAGGAAGAAAGAGGAGGAGGGAGAAGGAGGGAAGGAATGGGAACAGTAGGATAAGGAAGTGCCTCGGGGGTGAAGTTATCTGAGAGATATCTGGTTGGTGGCACAGCACAGGCCAGATAGGACAGGTAATGCAAGGGTGTGTGTGTGGTGGACTAGGGTGTGATATTAAGTACACGAAGTATACGTCGTGCAAAACTGAGGGATTGGATAACGCGGGAATGAGATGTCCAACAACAGGATGGCTGTGGTGGAAGAAAAAAAAAAATGTAATCGGCCCTGGATAAGAGTCAGAGTGGAGTTGCGCAGAACAAACGGACAGGGTCCCGGTCGGTGTGGCCCGAAAAAGAAGCCCACCACAATGGAGAATCGCATTGCTGATGGTGGTGTGGATGAGTGGGATCTCATCAATGATACGCCCAACCCACCAGGAGACGGTGAGCTTACTGTCCGGTTCCCTGAACCTGCCTGTTCGGGGAACGATAACGGTCCAGAGACTGGTGTTAAGCACAACTTTTGCATCTTATCTTCACCCCTTCTTTATCCTTCAGACCCTTTTGTCCCGTCCTGTAGTTGATGGGAGTCACTGTGTTACCTCTCACAACCTGCAACGGGCAGCGGCCCATTACATCGCGGGGTTAGCTTGGGTGAAGCGGGTACAAGTTGGAGATGACGTTAGGCAGTACGTGCTTTGCGGCTCGCAGCATGGACCCTCACCGCTAGACATGCTCTGATATCTGTGCGGAGTGTACTGATGTTTCTCCAAATCGAGAACGAAGCCAACAAAGTGCCTCACGCTGCTTGACTGGACATGGAGGTACGCAGGAGATAATAGCAAATAGTAAGCCGCTGAGCGGGCAGGTGGGATCGGGTACCAGAAAGTCTCCAAATCCAACCCCACCATGCCGCAATGCAATCGGGCCAAGGCTGCAGCCATTGTTGTAGCGCCATGGCGGGGTGTGCACTTAACTGCCGTTTACCATCTACTTCTACTCTCCTGGCCTTGGCTTCCACTCTGGTTTACGTCGCCTACTGGCACATTGCGTCGTCCCTGTTCAGTTCCATCAGCCACTGTGACAGGCCTGAAGGACAATAATCGCGGAACCCATGAGCTTTCGACTTGTCGTGTCAGGTACCCGACTATCGCCGTCTGATACGTCGTTTGTTACACACAGCACATCAAGTCCAGACCCCCACTTGGCTCAGGCACCAAATGCACGCCTGGTACAAGGACAATGCGACACTTTGTCCATCCATTCGACCATATGGCGTGCTGACTTGTCTCGCCCTTGCTCAGACGTAATGGCAATTGCGCCAGACGCTCTGTTTAACGCTTCAGGGATCCCCACAGCTGGCATGTCACAATCGCCCATCGTATCACGTTCACCAAGCACTTACCCGACAGGTGCGTCTGCGTCTTGCCGAGGTGCATTTCACCGTTGGGGTTTTAAAAGCTTCATAGGAGTTCGCCATCTTGCAGACATGAAAATTGGCGAGTTGTATTGGGGATATTCGGCGCCGATTTAACACTTTATCTCGGGCCAAAGACCAGCATCAGCCAAGTCATAAAGACAAGCCCCCACGGTCCAGGTGTCGAGCCAATGCTACCTACCATCGCCAGAGTGGTGTCCTCAGACTCATCACCTTGTGGCTTGATAACCTGGGCTTGGACCTCTCCATCGGTCGCTTGCTACAATACTCATGCACACGCAGGCCTGTAAACCAGCACTCTTATTATAGAAGTACCAGTGATAACGCTCCGTGCATCGGAGGACACTCCGAGTTGTCACACCCGGTAATCATAGGGCAAAAGCCGTCCCCTAAACCATCTCACTAGGGGCAACCTGCATGATATGAACAGGATAAAAGTAATAAAAGAAAATGGATTGGATATGCTACCGGGCAGGCTTCCCCATAAGCACGGCAAGGCACAACCTCGGCCGCTTGCCTTGCACCTTGCAGGTCTAGATTGAGCATGGGTGGTGATGTACCCAGGGAGATGAAGTATAACGAGACATACAGGTACGGCTCACTCTCGCACAGAAGAACCCGGATGAATGAAATGACGTAGCCTGCTTACCACGACACGACACGCCATCACCATTTCACAGCTGCAATCACATAACGGCCTGTATCCGACGTCTCACAACGGGCCCAGACCAGCAAGTCCCGCGGGTTACGCAGGGTCGACCTGAGTGTGGTGGGACAGCATCATGCAAGTGGCCGGATCAGCACGGCTGACAGTCTGGAGAAACCTGGAAACACAGATTAATGTTCGGGACGAATCGCCTTGCCAGGTTTACGCTTGGGAGGGATTTGCGAGAGGGTGGGGTGTATATGAGTGTATTTTCCGTAGAGGTCAACCTGATGAGAAGCAAAACCAAGAACAATCCTCGTCCAATGCTCTCTGTGTTTGACAAGAGAGAAGGCTGGATTACATTGAATAGTGAGTATTGTATCTGTCCTTGTGAATGTCTATGGACTGTGATATCAACGACGTGTAACAGTAAAAGGGGGTATCATGATATCATTAGAGTTCAAACCGTCCTATCCTCTACGCCAATCGCAAAGGTATCTCTTTACAACATGGAAACACCATGATGAACCGTAAGCCACCAGCGGCACGAACCATGCAAAGTGTCTTCCTCGACCCCAATTCGCCCGCCCCTGCAGTGACCGCTTCCCGCCAACCGCCTCGCCAACCAGACCGACGTCCCAGCCCGGTTCGGCTAAGCACCCTCTTCTCGGTAGCCATATATGAACCCCGTATTCATCACATAACCTGGCAACCAGTCCTTTCTTCTCCCTCACCGAAACTGCAACCTGATAATCGAAAACAGCATGTTCTGCAACACATGCAACATAACCGCCACACTCGTCGGCAGCAACTCGGGCCAGACCGCCAAATCCAGCTTTCCCTCAGTGACCACGCTCACGCCATAGATCCACTGTATCAGTCCGGCCACCACGAAGCTGGCCACCAGCTCACACGCCCAGGTGACGGAGGAAGCATAAAAAGTCAATTCGAAGGTATACCCGTCCTCGCCGACCATGTCATCGTCGAACGCGAAGTAGGGATACACGTCCTTATTTGCACCGAAGTGCAGCACCACCACGGAGCCGAGAAAGGCGAGCATCGAGGCGTTCTCCGCGAGGAAGCGGATGAAGACGTTTCGGACACATGTCTTCTGGTAGCTTCCGTAGGACTGGGAGTTCAGGCCCGTGATGGCGAGTAACCAGTGGAGAGGGCGGGACATGAGACAGGGGGTGACGATGATGAGGCCCGTGCTGGAGAGGAGTTGGAGGAGGACGAACTGCTGCGGGGAGCGGAGGCGGGCGTACAGGGCTCGGACGTAGGTCTGGTAGGTGAGGACGAAGTAGAGCTTGAAGACCCAGGACAAGGGGTAGGAGCCCACGCGTTCGCCCTCGTTGCCGCCCAGGATCCAGCCGGTCAGGCCGTCGAGGAGGTTGACGGTGAGGATCCAGCCGTAGACGTAGACTATCGTCTCCAGGTTGTTGTGAGGGAGGGTGCGGAGGTAGATCTCGGCGTAGGCTTCTCCTATCACGTACGCGAGGAGTCCGACCGAGAGGGCGAGGCAGAACCACATGAAGCGGACGAAGGAGGCGGGGAGCCAGCGGCGGGCCGGGAGGGAGACGGGGTTGTGGGCGAAGATGGTGGAGTCGTGGTGGTAGATGGGGTCGTCTGGGTCGAAGGAGGCCGGGTTTAGCCTGGGTCTTCGTCGGGTATGGCGGCGGGGAATGGAAGTGTCTGGATCGCCTGCCCACCATGAGGAGGTGAAGATGCGTTGGGTTTCGGAGAGGCTGTGACGAAGGCCGAGATGTCGGTCATTGGTCAAGAGGATGCCAAAGGCAATAGCCACAGGGATGGCCATGATGATGAAGGTCCAAGTTATCCATGCGGTGTTGTGGATGGTCAGGAACCTGGTTTCTGGGATGTAGTAAAGGGGTATGGGAACTGCTAGTGATAACACAGCTATAATAGAGATGGTGACAGGAAATCCGAGTGATGTCGGCCACCAGTTTAAACTGTAGAGGTTGAAGACTTTCGTGATCCAGATCAATGCAGTGAGGTTGTAGAAGCCGTAGTAGATAAAGAGGAAGAACCAGAAGTTCACTTGTACCCTCACGTCTCCGTGACCGGGTATCCTATGCCCGTCACTGTGTCCCGGGTCCAACGGGTCGTCGAAGTCGTCCGGTAAGGAGTACTGTGGGAAGGGTATGGCGCACCACGTCACGGCCTAAGGAGGATGATCAGCACACTGATCCCTGAATGGTTTGTCTACCAGTTATCGTGCCACAAACTCACCAACGCAGCTGGCAATACCACCAACACGGCCCACCTCGACCACCACAGATCAACGACCCTCTTCACTGCCGCTGCTTTGGGCGTAACCCATGTATCCTCCGTCTTTCTCCAGAGCCTCCTACCCCAGCACACCCATTTTGCCCACCGCCCCCCCTCAGCAGCGCGCTCTAGATCGAGCTCGTCATCCGTATTGTCCTCCTCCACTTCCAGTCCCGCAGCTAACAGAGCACCATATCCAATATGTACACTGCCGCGGTATCCAGCCGTGAGCAGGTTGATCTGCGCTTGGCTCCCGGATCGCGCCCGCCGCGGTGAGAGACCCGAACTTTGTGGTTGTGGTCGCGGTACGGCGCGGAACCGACCCAGCAGAGGAGAAGCCTCGGCGTTGATGCGCGCTTGTTTGTTCTCGGAGCCTTGTTCAAAGGAGAAGAAATTGGGCATTGTTGTGGGCGTTAGCCCGTAATCGAACACGCGGGGAAAGTGATGTCTTGTCTCAGATATGGGGTCGTTTGTTCGATCGATGCGGGATCTACAGCTCCGGCGTAGCTAGCCAAATAGGATCTAAAAGAGCAGATTCGCCGTGTCCGGCTGAGCTCTCAAGCTGTTATCATGCTCTCTGTATTGCGCTCGACGGTCACTGTCGCGATCTCAAACAGCGGTCAGGCGAGGCTCCGCTGTTGTTTGTTGACATGACAATGGACGTAGATCTTTTGCGGGAGACAATGCATGGGGTCTTTCAGTGGGGCACGACACCCGGTTGGGTACCACTACAGGGGTGAGCATGCGACGGTTTTCAGTAAAAATGGCCTGTGATGCAGATGCCACATGCTATAAGTTACCTCTAGGTATGCTTGATTCAACCATAACCTGGATTTTGATCTCACCCGTACTGATGTGTGTTAAAAAGGCCCAAAGCATGCTATCATACGCCAGCCCAACCCCTTTAATGCCACAAGTAGATCATCCCAGTCATTTCAGTAATCTTTACTCGCCAAGGTCTTCTCCCAATTCGTCCTCTTCTTCCTCGTACACTTCCGACTCCGAGTCGCTATCTGATTCTGGCGTCTCCTCGCGCGCTTCCTCAGCAAGATTATCTGGGCTATCGTCCTCTGGTATTTCGACCAGCACTTTGGAGCTGTCGGCATCATCTCCATACTCCGAATCAGAACCCTTTACATCGTCCGCAAATCCCACTGTTTTGGCTGACGGTGACTTCTTTGGTGGCTCTAGCACATCACCATTCCACGGCCTACACTCCTTGACCAACTCTCCACAGCGGAGGCAAGTCCAGCCCTCGCCTTCCTCCCGCTCGATGCGTGTAGCGAGACATACGAAGCAGTAGATGCATGCGCAAGGTATTGTTTCATAGGGGTTTGTGATGTCTGTTTGCGCTGATCCAACAACACCACCGGCACCAGCTGCTGCGGCAGCAAGCAATTCGTTCTCGCTTGTTGCCGTGTTCTGCTCTTGATAGCATATAGCACACGTTCTCTCTGGCAGAAATGCAAGTTCTCCCTTCTTCTCACCGTCCTCGACATGGCCTCCAGTATTTATGATACCTTTCGTCTTGCGCCAGGTTCGAGTGAGCCATCTTCGCCACTTGTTTATTCCCACAAGGGGCAAGACAAATAGTAGGAATTCTGTAAAGGCGTGCCACACCAGTTGTCGGTTGAGGTACTCAAACGATACCTCCCGGCTGACCTGACTGGTTGGCGGCGCTAGTCGCATCCGTAACAGCCTATCCAACAATGTTCTGTATCGTCCATGTAGAAGAAAGACGAGGAATGACCCAAAGGCAGCGGCTGCATGTACTGTGGATGCTGTCGCTGTAATTTGCGATAACTTTCGGACTGTTGGACTAGGCTCGTCAAAGCCATTGTCCTGGTCTAATAACCAGTTCTCCCACTTTGTCCAGAAGTACTTTCCACCAACCGTCACCAGTCCGTATACTGACTTTTGCCACCTGCTAGGCGCGACGAGAACTGGTCCATCTTTTCTTGCATCCGTATACTTCAGGTTCTGTAGCGCAGCACCATATGTGGCATCGTTGTCCCATATCGTAAGCTTGAATAGGATGGCTCGTAGTGCAAGCAGTATTTCTGCCTCCCAGTCGTCCTTTATTGTGCTTCCTTGACCTCCAACACCTCCAAAGAACTTCAGCGCATCGCCGACTTGTCCCTGTAAAAGTCCCACCAGCTCTTCGTCCAACAGCTCAGCGTCGACCTGGCCGACTCGGAAAGCAGGTCTGGTTCCCTCGACGCCTGATATCGTATCCCATATAGACACAGTCGAGTTTCCGATCCGTCGTATAAGCGGCGATTGTGTTGCATTGATTTTGGCGCGCAGCTGTGAGGCTGATTGCTGGGCTGCAACGCGGGCTTGAATCTCGGCTTCGCGAGCTTGGCGGCGGGCAGCTAGGCGCTGTTGCGCTTGTGCGAAGGAACTGTTCGTATCGTTGCTCATGGTTACCCCCAATTCAACTGAAACGGTACTCTGATCTCGAGGTATAGTCAGCTGCGACTGTGCGTACACGGCATGATGTTTTCGCAGGTGGCCTGAATTCGGTATAAGTGCTTATCGACATCAATTGAACCGAGGTCCATCTGGACTCTCCAGGCTCGGGGTCGTTGCCAGAAGCTCGGGCCGCTGGAAAGACACCGCTTGCAGGCGGCTAGTCCATCTTTGATTTAGCGCCACGGATCTGGAGCCGGGTTGGCTTCAGCAGGCCTTGGGCTCGCCGTCCTTTAAGTTGACCGCATCTCTTCTTATTGTCATGTTATGAGCCTCCGTTGTTACTGCCGTCTGGGAGGTCGTCGCAGAGTCAAACAAAATTCTCAACTGAAACCTTTACCATCGGAGATGCCTTTAATCGTCAGGACACTCTAGCCGATTCTTACTAAGCCTTCACTTCTGAAAACAAGCTATCGAAACCCGTCCTGAAGGGAAAAGTTGAACCTAGTATAAACTGAAGCGTTGACCATGTAGCGTATCATAGATCATAAGCGGACCAGGGGGCCAGCGGATTACCAGCACACAGTTCGGCGTGTGTAAGTTTTAGTTCTGATATTCAGAAGACCACTCAAACGGGATACAATAAACCTAAAACAGACGATGACATGACAGGTCAATATATTCATGGCGGAATTAGGTGAGAGCTATCACCGAACAAATAGTTCACTTAATCAGCATTCAGCACTAAGTATCAGTCCGATATCGTCGTTAGCCGTGGTACACCATGCTTGGTAATTTCGTGTCCTGCGAAAAGTTGTCCCGCAAGTGGGACCGAGATGTGATAAGTGCCGTCAATCCAGGAGATAGAGGAGCCGATCCCACTCGCCGGGTCCCCCAAAAACTGCACCGAGGGACCCTTTTGTGCTTCGGAAACAACGATGATTGGACAATGAGTGAACGGTATTCGCGATCGGACTCCGTGATTTGATCTTTGGCCTTCTCCAGCGCCTGCTCCAACTGACTCCAATGTCCTCCACAATTGCCGCTAATGCGGGGAAGCTTCATTTTGAAGGAGAACATTTCGAAGAGTGGCGGCTCAAGGGCTCCAAGAATGGGGTCCAGGTTGGTCCGGGGTAAACCTCTCATGGTAACATAAACGCGGCTCCTTCCTTGCTTAAGCTGAGTTTCACGATCTCTGTTCTGGCCTTTCCTTGTCACACTCTTTACCACTGCTTCGCGAGGTCTTTCCCTGCTTCTTTTCAGCCCTGATACCCCCAAGGAAAGACGTACCGGATCACTCGAGAAAAACCAGGAGGAAAAGCACAGCAAAAATGGGTTCCACCGCAGAAGACCTTCACACCGTCCCCTTCCTGATTGGAGGCAAGGAAGTGCACCCTGAGAAGTCCTTCGAGGTCGTTAACCCCGCCACGGGCAAGGTGGTGCACAGGTGCGGTGCTGCCTCGGAAAAGGAAGTCAAGGCCGCTGTCGAGGCCGCCTCCAAAGCCTTCAAGACATGGAAGAACACAACTCCCAAGTCCCGGCGAGACATTCTCTTCAAGGCGGCGTCGGTTATTGAGCGGAGGAAGGAGGAGCTTGCCGGGTACATGGTCGCTGAGACGGGCTGCTCACAGCACTGGGCCGAGTTCAACCTCAAAGTCGCCCAGGATCTGATTGTGGATGTGGCTGGACGGTTGGCTACCATTGAGGGAAGCTTTCCTGCGACGGAGACGGAGGGAGTTGGTGCTCTGGTACTGAGGGAGCCGTTCGGTGTGGTGCTGGCTATCGCACCTTGGTAAGTTGCTTGACAAGTTTGCCATGTCTATCGAGCGCGAGTGCTAACCGGCTCAGGAACGCTCCGTACATTCTCGGTATTCGCAGTGTTGTCTTCCCACTCGCAGCAGGAAACACCGTCATTCTTAAGGGCACGGAACTGGCACCACGCGTCATGTGGGCTATTGCCGACGTCCTCCGCGAGGCTGGCGTTCCCGACGGCGCCGTCAACGTGCTTGTCCATGAGCCCTCCGCGGCTGCCGAGATCACTCAATCCCTCATCGCCAACCCTGAGATCAAAAAGATCAACTTCACCGGCAGCACCGTTGTCGGCCGAATCATCGCCAAGCTCGCTGGCGAGAACTTGAAGCCCGTCCTGCTGGAGCTCGGCGGCAAGAACCCCGCCATTGTCTGGGAGGACGCCGATCTTGACCTTGCGGCCATTGAATGCGCCAAGGGTTCTTTCCTCAACTCTGGCCAGATTTGCATGGCCACCGACAGAATCCTGGTGCACAAGAAAGTCCGGGCTGAGTTCGAAGACAAGCTGAAGAAGGCCATTGATCAGATCTTTGGTCCCCAGACCGAGGCACCGGTCCTCATCCACGCTCCATCCGTCGACAAGAACAAGAAACTCCTCAACGATGCCGTGTCGAAGGGCGCCAAGGTTCTCTACGGCGACATCAACGCCGAGGAACCTAGCAAGACTCGCATGAGGCCAGTCGTCATCTCCGATGTTACGCCGAATATGGACATCTACCAGACTGAGAGCTTTGGCCCGTCAGTGGCACTGTATGACATCGAGACGGAGGAAGAGGCTCTCAGGATTGCGAATGACACCGAGTATGGTCTGTCTTCTGCCGTCTTCACCGAGGACCTGAGGAGAGGTCTGAGGTTCGCAAAGGAGATCGAGACGGGAGCGGTGCACATCAACCACATGACTGTTCACGACGAGAGTGCCCTGCCACATGGTGGTGCCAAGGCTAGTGGGTATGGAAGGTTCAACTCGTTTGCTATCAACGAGTGGGTGAGGACTAAGACGGTTACGTTCAAGATGTGAAGGGTTTGTACATAGTCAAATGTGAAAACTTAGCGATGATGCCACTTGATAATCGAGGAAAGGCTAGACATGCCGTTCATATGGTGTTGCAGAGTTACGGAATACGCCATGTATCAAGAAGATAATAGTGGTCTGTCTAACCCCTCAGCTATCTAGTGTCATACTACCAAGTCTCGAAACTAGCCGATTAGCAAATGATCAAGTTTCAATCATGTGTCCTCCTCCCAAGAGATAAGTTTTCTAATTAACAACGATGACCTCCCCATGGACGATGTTAATTATGATCTTTCCATTTCCCGGCTGATAAAATCGGCAGTCGACGTAAGAACCACCCTCAATCAGAACACTGACACCCGGCAACAGCAATCAATTCCTACTTCTGCGAACCCTGAGACGCCGAGCCGCCCGAGCCCGAACCGCTGCCCGAGCCGGAGCTGTACGAGTTGCCGCTGGGCGAGGTGTAAGTGGAGCTTCCACCGCCGTTGTTGTAGTAGGTGCTTCCGTCGGGGTTGGAGTAGTAGTAAGATCCATCGCTTGGGCGGAACTGTCAGCTATTCTGTCCTAAAGTCGTCGAGCCTGAAGAAACCTACGAGTTGGAGTAATGGTACGAGTTGGAATCATTACCGTAGTCCCGGGAGCAGTAGTGGTTGCCCTGTGTCATGAATGTTAGAACACAGACTTTGACCGGGGAGTATCGAGGTATGTTACCTGGCTGTTGGTGCCAGAGCTTTTGTAAGAGTATCCTCCGTTCTGGCTAGGCATTGTGAAAGAGTGATGTAGTATGGAGTTTAGTCTTTGATGGTATGGGTGTTAGACGAGCAATCCGGCTGAGGAGTGGCTTGGGTTGAGTTGAGCTGGAGGGAATAAGAACGCGGGGAGGTTGAAGGATGCGGGTACTTAAATCTAGCGGTAGGGGAAGCGCCTTTGCGGGGTACTAAGGGGGTGATCGGCTGTTTGAGCCTGCGGTAGGCTTCTCGGTGGCGAGGGTACGAACTAGTGTGGATCGAGAACGGGCGTACTCTTTTTATCTATAGAACCGCCTAGTAGTGTGATCTAGCTCTTTTTAGCCATAGTTCGCTAAGTGATTTTCACCGCCTTTATAACGTGTAAGCCGGTGTTTCGCCTTCTTAAATATTATAGCCGTAAAGCCGTTAGCTCGAAATAGTATATCTTATTCTATACGTTATAGATCTAAACGATTTGCTAGAAAAGGGCTCACTTACGGTCGGTTCGTACTCGTAGGTAAGCTACTCGTAGGTAAGCTACTCGTAAGAGTATTCGTAGATAGGCTATTCGTAGTAGTACTCGTAGTAGTACTCGTAGTAGTACTCGCCTTCTTAGTAGGATATCGAAGGTTTACGGGTTAGCTAAGAAGAAGACGGCTTCTCGGTACTAACTAATAGCGATAATATTAGCTTATAGCTATCTCTTCTTACCTAAAATATCTTATACGTCGATCTTACTACTAAAACTATCTCTACTACTTAGGATTCGTAGGTTAAGGTTATATAAGCGTATAGTATAACCTTAACTTATAATCTTACTAATAAGTCTCGTTACTTAGGCCGATCGTTAGTTAGGTTACCCTCTTTTTCTTAATTAGTATTTGCTTCTAGGACTCCCTTAGAAAAAGAGGCTTCCCTACTTAGTAAAAAGTAATCTAAGAATATTCTAGCGATAACCTCGACGCGTAAGAGGAAGTAGCCTACCGCTAATATAGCGCCTAAATCGAATATGTCTTAGATGTTAGAACTACGGTATTAGTTAACTCGTTTAGCTCGTATAGCCTTCGACGAAGGCTTATTTACCGTAAATAATATTAGTAAGAAAGGCGTAAGTTCGTAACGAGAGCTATATAATAATATAATACCTAAACTATAGCTATTAGCGAGAAGAGAGCTTACTTAGTAGAAGCTCAAATAACGTTAGCGCGTCGAAAAGATAGCTTAGAGGACGATTAAGTAGCTATTAGACTATTCCGGTAGCGGCGTAGGTTATAATAACGAGATAATGAAAACGGGCTACTAAATATACTTATAAAGAGGAGAGCAGAGCCCTACCCCTTTCGAAATTTTTAGTATATAACTAATTTACTCTTCTAATCTAATCCCCTAATTAGAGAATTAGCTTATAGAAGGCTAAATCAGCGTAAATCCCTCGTTTACGGCTTTATATAGTTTAAGTCGAACGTAGTACTATTACTTATTCTCTTACTTCCTTAATTTTTTTATAACTATTCCTTAGTCTAACTAAGTTCTAAGTTACTAGCTCTTTTTGTTTTATTAGGCTTATTATTACTCTTAACCTTCTTCTCTTAGACCTCGTTTATCCGAAAAATGTCTTCCCGACGCCCTTCTTCGTCTACTACTCTAACCGCTCTTACTACTCTAACGCTTAGTTCTTTCTTATATCTCGCTAAACTAGTCTCGTTTATTTTAATCCTCTACCTTATATTATAGTTTAGGGTTAAGTTCGAGGTAGATAAGGTTTATAATTTCCCTCTTTTAGTTTAGTCTTCTTATTATAACGTTATAAGTCTTATAATCCTAGTCTAATTAGTCTAATTAGCTTATCCTTATTCTCAACTTTGGCTTTAACGTCTTATATTTTCTAGCTTTATTAGCTAATTTATCCGGCCGAGCTCTCGCGTTTTAAAGCTATATACGGCTTCGTTCGAGTCTAGGAGCTTTAAGGTTCTCGTAATTAGATTATCCGTCGCTTTATAATAGCTAACGTTAATTAGGATCTTCTTACGGCTCTTCGAAGGCAAAAACGACCTCCTCGCCTTATTATTATATACCCTATTAATACGGGTCCTTTTAAGTAAGTATTTATAACTCTTAGTAACCGATCGTATCGACTCCGGTTTATCTTTATTACCGCTTTTAGTTACCGAAACGCCGTTCTTTACTCGTATTACGAGAATACTATATTATAAAAGGAAGTCCTTATACCTTTTAAGTCGATAATAATAGGTCTTTATCGTTCGGTATATCCTTATATTTAGTATATCTCGATTCCCGGTTATATAAATAAGCTATACGCGAATTATATATATTACTTAACTTCGGGTTACTTATAATATAACGAAAAGAATTAGTAAGACCCTTTATTAAAGGAGTTTCGGGCTAAAGATATTAATTCCGACGATAGATAAACCTTCTTAGAGATTATTAACTTCTACGAGGCTAATACCTTATAACGTCTACCTCCTCGTCCCCGTATTAATAATATTATACCCTAAGCTAATTATAACGATCCTAATAACTATATCCGTAATCTAATTAAAGCTTATTACGCTTTATTACGTCGGCGCCGCCTTAATCCTAATAATAGTATTAATAATATAGCTAATCGTATAATAGCTTAGCTTCTTACGGCTAAGGATATATAAGAGATTATCGGATAGCTAGTTATAACTACTTTAATACTTCTTATCTTATATTTCTAATCCGATTAGGTAGTTTTATTATTAGTCGTATATTCGGCTTTTTTATATATTTCGTTCCTCTCTTACTAACTTCTAAGTTATACTCTCCCTTTTATTAAAGAGTTTCTCCGTCTCGTCGTATCTTAGTACTTATATAATCCTTACTACCTTTATATCTTAAGAGAAACTTTCTTATTTCCCGTTAACTTTAAACGTTAAAGTAAGTAATAGAGTCCCCTTTTCTACCTAATACCTTTATATACTTATTAAACCCTTTTATTCTTAACTTTTAATAGTCTTAACTCTTTATTTTACTCTTCTTTTAACTTCCTTAACTTTTAAAATATAAGTCTTATTTTAATTAAAATATAGACTTATATTAAGGTAACCCTTAAGTTATTTAAACCCTAATATATCTTATATACTCCTTATAACTCTTTTATATTATATCCGACTTTGAGTATCTTATTTAATTCCCCTTCTTTATTAGTAAAAACTAGTTCTTTAAACGTTATACTTATTAAAGCCTTTTATATTCGTTTCTAATTAGATATATATACCGCCCGAGTAGCTTTATATTAGAACCTTTCCCGAGCTATATTTAGTACCTCTTCGAGCTACCTTTTTCCCTCGAGTTTCTTCGTCGTTTTTATAAAAAAGAAGTATTCTAAAGCGCGTTATAATATATTTATAACGAGGTTAAAGTCTCCGAATATCTAAGCTTACCGTTATAATATATAATACTTTATTAACTCGAAAACTAGCTTTACTTCGTTTTCGAACTAATAAGATTCGTCTTCGTATATTAAGACTCCTTTTATACCGTAGCTATAAGAAGGAATTACTAAGGAGATATATCTAATTAGTTCGGTATTTAGGTTAAAGAATATAGGCCTTCGGAAATTAGTTTCCCGTTCTTAAACTAAGTCGAACTCTTAGAATAACTTATCCGGAATTAACTATTTATAACGGTTAAGCTTATATTTATATAAGTCGAGACGTTCCTCGTTAACTAAGATTTTCCGAACCTCCCTTAAGATATATCTTAACTTATTTTCGTAACGAAGTAAGATATCTTAGCCCTCTCTTACTCTAACTTTTAAATATCCTTAAAAATAGTCTTTTATATTAGTATAGACGATAATACCCGTTCTAATATCTTAAAGTACTTAACTTAGCTTATTCGGGTATTATATCGAGGTTATTTAGTTCCCGAACTTTAGAATATTACTAATTAGAGTAACGGTAAGTACCGCTTAGTTCTAAGTAGCTTAATTAGACTAAAGACGTCGTTTTAGAAGCTCGATATCTTAGTTATATTCTATTAATATTATCCTAATAACTATTCGTAGTTAGTCGTAAAATAAGGCTTTATAAAAAGTAAGAAACTAATAGGTAAACTCGAAGATTATTCCTCTAATATCCCGGAATAATACTCGATATTCGAGGCTAAGAAACCTAAATATAAGGTTTTTATAGTCTTAAAATAGAATAGTTCGAGTAGGTAACGGAGTTTCTACTTAAACCTACGGTTCTCTCTCGTAATATCTTAGCCGTATTATAAAACTCTCGGTAAATATATTTTTCGGATCGGTTTAGTTATCTACTTTCTAGAAACCTTAAGGTTTATCCTATCGTAGAAGTACTTTTAAGCCGCCTTTTACCGGTATTCGACCCGTAGCTATTAAATCCGGGTCTTCTTCCTCCGATAATATATTATCCTTATCCTCTCTTTTACTACTCTCTAAGTCGTCGTTATTATTAATTAGAAACGCTTCGATTTAATTAAACCGGTTAGCCTAATACCGGGTTAGCTTCGGGAATAAGGGGTCGAGTCCTTCTAAGCGTTATAATCCTAATTCGTTATCCTTAAAGTACTTCTTTAACCGGTATAATAGAAATATTCCTTTCTTAGCTATATTATTTAGTTCTTCTAAGCTATAAGCCTTATTATACGAGACTAAGCGTATCTTAAAAGGTCTTTCTTACTTAAAGGCTAGCTTTATAATAATACTTATATTAAGTCGTCGCCGTATATTATATACTAATATTAGATCCCTTATTATTAGCTAAGCGTTATTAAGACGTATCTTACCCTTATCCTTATAGTTTAGTTAATTAGCTAAGCGCTTATAATATATTATAATTTTTTCTTTAACCCGATTTATATCTTCCTCTTTATATTCGAGTACTCTTATTTAAGCTTTAAATAGTTCTTACGTAGTTCGTACCTTATCTTATCTAATTATCCGTTAAGTAAAGACGTTAATTTCTAAGGGAAAGACTAGTTTATACCTATAAATAAGGTAGAATAAAGATAATCCGTATAAAGCTCGTATTATAATACGATTAACTAATAGAACGAAGAGTAATCGTAAGGATTATTCCGTCGAAATATTATTCGTAGACTTAAAAAGGGTAATAGAGATAAATAAATAACCCGCCTTTACTATTCCGTTAACTTTAGTATTATACGCTAAAATAGTAACTTTCTTAATATTATATATTCTAATTAGCTTAGTTGTTATACCCTTATTTTCTAATCCGTTATTAATAACGATAATACTTAAGAAACCGTATTTAGTAAAGATATATTAAACTAAGAACTTAGAGATAAAAGCTATATTAGCTTTCTTTAATAAGGTAGCTTTAACAAACCCCGTTAAGTCGTATCGGGCTTCTATTATATATTTAAACTTATTATCCGGTATTATATATTAGATATCGATATAAATTTTAAAGAACGGCTAATTAGAAATAGTAAATATATACCCGTCTTCGTACCGTCGAGTACTTTACTTCTAATAGATATTATACTTTTAGATAACGCTTTCTACGTCGTCGTATATACCGGATTAGAAGTACCGACCTTTTAAACGTTTATACGTTAAGTCCCGTCCCTTATATCCGAAGTTATAATATACTTACTTAATTAGGTTAATCTAATCTTCGTAGCGGTTTATTACTCGAGCGTATATCCCTAACCTTAGCGAGTTTAGCTTAATACCGAAATTATACTTCTTCTAAAGAATACCGTCCTTTATAATATAATATTATACTTTATTAACGAATCTCTTAAACTTAATATTACTTATATTATACGGCCTAATTAGAGTATCGAGGTATCGGGCGATATTATAATATTCCTTTATTTATTCGCTTTTTAGAGGACTTTAAGTATTATCGTTATTAAAGATATATACTTTAGTAAAGTTAATCTCTACGTTTATAAAGTCGTCGATATCCGTTTACGTAGTCTAATTAGCTAGATCCGAAGGGTTAAAGGGCTTCCGGGAGAGCGTATTAGCTACGGTATTATCGCTACCTTTAATATAACGTATCTCAAAAGCGAAGTTCTAAATCTAAGCTATCTAATATATTAGTATAGTATTAGAGATATCGTCGAGGCTCTTATTTATCTATCTTATAAGGACGTAAGAGTCTATTTCTATTATAAAGGTCGCCCCGAAAAGGTAGCGTTTATAAGAGCGAAGAATATTAATTAGACTCTTATACTCCTTTTTCGTCGTATCGTAATATTTCTTAGCTAACGTTTAGATTTTATTATAAAACCGTATAAGGTAGCGGTATCCGTCCTCCCTTACTTATATAACTACGGCTTTTTAGCCTTCGAGATTAGCGTCGATTATAAGGATAATCTCTTTATCGGATATATAATCGATATTTATTAGTACTAACGTATTAATTAAATTCTAGATAATAACTTATATTACTACTTTATAACGGTTTATCTATTCTTATATAATATTCTTATATAAGAGAGCGACTAATAGTTCTATCTTTATAGCGAATAATTCGATAAAGACCTTATAATATCTTATGAGACTAAGGAATCGCCGAACGTTTAGGGGGTTTTTATAATCTATCTATTCCTCTAACTTAATCAACTTCTTCTAATTAGGTAAACGCTTATCGGTATTATAAAAGAATCCTAAAAAGATATCCCTTTCCTAATATTACTAAGTTTTTATTACTAATATAATAGCTCCTACTAACTTTATATTTATTAGAATCTTATTTATATTAATTAGGTGCTCTAATATATATTTTCTAACTCCCGGTAAAGCCTTAACTTTATTATAAGTAAACTCGGGGCCTTTAATACTTATATCGTTTATAAATAGTTTATAGACGTCGGGAACTAAATCGTAGATAATTCTTATAATAGCCTTAAGGAACTAAGTTATTAAGTTCGTAGCTCCTTATAATAACGTATATATTCGGAATAGACCGATCGGTATAAGAAAAGTTATTAGATCCCGACTAATCGGATATAGTAGTATTTAATCGTACCCGGAAAAGAGGTTTATAAAGGTTAAGATCTTATTTATAACGAACTCCTCTACTACTTCTTTAATCCTAGTAGGAATTATAACGTCTCGTATCGTAACCTTATTATATTTAGTAACGTTATTAATTAGTCGATATCCTTTATCTTTCTTTCGGATTAGAAATTATAAGTTCCGATAAGCCTTATAGCTTTCTTTAATAACCCTTTTTCTTACTCGATTTTTTAGAATCTCGATTATAATTAGAAGTAAGGCTTTCGGGATATTTATATTCTTCGTTTACTATACTTTATAAGGGATCGTTCTAATTACTTAAAGCGGTATTACGTCCTCCCGAATCTTACTTAAATATATAAAGTCCTAAGTTAGTATTTCCTCCTTTACGAAGAGGATATAATAGAATAGCTCGCCTTCCTCTTTTATTAACTCCTTAGTACGGTTTATAATTTCTTATAAACGGTCCTCCGTTAAATAATAGCCCTTCTTTATCTTCGAGAAACGTAGATAAATATAACTATCTTATTTGCTCTTAAAGCGGCGGTCGTCTTTTACCTCTTCTTATCTCTTTAATCGCTAATAAGGGTCTCTTTTAAGCACCGATTTATTCGAGGATACGTCGTTAACTAGCTGAACTTTAATAGCCTTATTCTTATATAATATATAGCTATTATAAGGTATATTCTCGAAATACTCTTATAACGAATAGTTTAAAAAGTCGTATCTTTTCCGATTAAAGTCTTATATCTAATTAAAGTCTACTATTATTTGAAAGAGGTATAATAGTATTATAATACTAAAATAAGAGCCGATTAGCTTAGATATTTCGGATACCGTAGAGTCTTCGACCTAACCGAGTAGCTCTTCTTATTCTTCTAACTTTATCTAATCCGAGATTAAATCTTATCCGCTAATAGCTTCCCCGAAAAGATTACCGGCCTCTTATTTTTAACGGTTTTATAAAGTAATATATTTTAATTATATTATTTAACTTAGCTAC
This sequence comes from Coniochaeta pulveracea, assembly GCA_003635345.1. Taxonomy (NCBI): domain Eukaryota; kingdom Fungi; phylum Ascomycota; class Sordariomycetes; order Coniochaetales; family Coniochaetaceae; genus Coniochaeta; species Coniochaeta pulveracea. Next base: position 174,371 of record QVQW01000042.1, on the reverse strand, counting down.
TCCGGCGTATATATCTACGGTATTATCGGTTTAGTAGGATACTATTATCTTAATATTTCTTAGCTTAAACTTTATTTTAAGCGCTCGTTTGCTCTTTACTACTTCTTAAATAAAATTGAGTTCCTAATTAAAGATAAAGGCTATTCCGAGTAGTAATTTGTTTATATAGCCTCGTAAGAGTATTATAAATTCTATTACCTTAGAATATCCTCCGATATAAAGCCTCTCCGTTATTATTCTTTTAAAAAACACCTCCCTTACGTATACTTCTTTTAATCGGATATGCTCTATTAGCTTAATAATAAGCCTATTCCTCTTAGCGTACTTTAACGGTATAATATTAGTCTCGGACCCTATATCGATAATTATTATAATAGCCGATAAAGTCTTATCTAGGCCTACTTTAACGTATACGATCGGTAAGCTCCTTATAACCGTTGCTCTAATCGGGTCGTATCCTTTAAATACGGAAACGAGGTTTATAGCTACTATAACGTCTTTTATATACTTAGGAATTTCTTCGATAAAGTATTTTCTTATTTTTAAGCCTTTAGTTACTACGATCTCGTCGTTATTATAATAGATAACGGCTAAGTATAACGACTCGGTATTATTTTCTTCTCTTAGGTTATTAGGTCGCGTACCGTCGATATATACCGTTTCTAACGGATCCGCTCTAACTTTTAAAGCGTTAACAAACTAATTAAAGAGACGCGGATTAAGTAAGACTAAGTACTAGGCCTTAATACTAACTTTGTTAATTAATATCTTATTTAATACTTCTTTTATAACGGTATCTTCGGTTAACTTCTACCTCTTTATTATAATATTTCTTATACGGTTTTGTCTAAGAGTATTAGGTTTGATATTTATAAGCTTCGCTTTATATCCCTCCCCTTCTTTATCCTTCTTATTAATATTATTAATCCGGGTTTAATTAAATATAACTTATATATCTCGGGTTTATAAATATTAGATAAGATCTTCGTTAGCTACTTCTTCTACTCTCGTATAAAGGGGGAATTCTTTAATAGTTTTCCGCTTCTTTTAAACGTCTACCCCTTCTCCTAAGATTCGAGTCTAATTACTTAGAATCGTAATATTCTTATTAATAGTAGGAATTAGATAAATTATACCGGTCTCGCCGTATTCTTCCTTCTCGTACGTTATCTTTTCGGGATTAGGGTATTTATAACTACTTAGAGTATTATTATTTATAATTACGATATTTAAGTTAAACGTTATCGGCTTCGCTTTAATAACTTACTTAGCTTTAATCTCTTCGATATTAGTATAGTTGTTCTCCTTATTATACTTATATTAACCTAAGAGTATATCAAAGTTCGGGGTATAATTAAGATAAGAGCCTAAATAGTTTTATATTTCCGGTATTTCGTCTATTATAACTATAATTATAATTAGGTCGAATTACCGATACTTATACTTATCCTAATATATATCGTCCGGGACTTTATAGCTATTATTATCCTTAAGGCCGATAATTATCGAGTATCCTTTAATATAGAAGACGCCTAAATTTCTTAACTAAGACGATATATTATACTCCCAAATAATATATCCTTCGATATTATAAAAGAAGTAATTACTTAGCCCCCTTATACGATTTCTAAACCTAGTTTAATCGAACGAGTAACGTTTATCTCTCTTATAAGATCCTTATCTTTTATTATTAAACCGATACCCTTAATTAGGTAGCTATTATTAGTATTATTATAACGTAGCGGAGACTTAGTCTTAGAGTCTTTAAACGCTAAGATTATTACTTCGTATAATAAGTAATAAGTTACCGTAAGCTCTAATATTCGTTAACCTAGATCTTCTACTTTATACGGCTATTATAACCCCTAAGTCTTAGATAATTTAAGCGTTATTAATAGCTAACTCTTTAATAACGTTTATTAGCGTTATAATCTTATCGTCTTTCTTATCCTTAACTTTCTTAGCTTTCTTACGATTCTTAGTCTTCTCTATTTCGACTTAATTAGAGTTATCGTTACTCTCAGAATTACTCTTATTATCCGAATTAAAAGCGATAAATAACTTCTTATTTTTCTTTCTCTTCTTACTTTTCTTAGCTACTAACGGCTTATCTTCTAAGTTAGTTATAATATTTATATTCTAATTAAAGTCTTCGTTATTTAGGAAGATCGATAATTTTCTTCTTCGGCCTACGACGCGTTTCGTAACGGCTACTTTATTCTTAGCTCTTCCGATTTTCGCTTCTAACGAGTCTATAATAATCTTATCTAAAGTTTTAGTAAAGTACTTATAATACTTAATCTAAGTAATATTATTAAGCTCGATATCTTTAACTAAGAATTAGTTGTTTATCTTAGTTTTCTACTTCTTAAGTAAGGTACGATAAAACTTCTTCCGGTAATCGTATTTATTAGGATTAGTAAGTTCCTTCTTAATTATCTTCCGGACGAGACGATCGACCTTCTTTAAGATTATCTTAATTTTCTCTACGTTATTAAGTATATCCTTATTAAGAATAACGTCGATCTAATTAGTTAGGTTTAGAAGTTACTTAAGGTCGTACGACTTAAATACGGTCTTAAGTTAAGATTTAGTTTTCTCCTAAGAAGATTCGTCGATATATACTTTAACTTTATCGTATATAAGGGTATCTAAATAATATAATATTATATAGTTAACGCGGTCTTAGTCGGATAAGATCCCTTAAACCTTAATATTAACTTTAAATCTCTTAAAGAAGTTAATAATATTATTACTCTTAAATTTCTTACTAATCTTTATAATAACGGTCTTAGTTATATACGGCTCCTTCTAAGTAAAGAATTATAAAATAGTTATAATATTTTCTTTTATCTAATTAGATACGGCCGGAGAGGATTTATTATCCTACTCCGTAGTCTTATTTTTAGGGGATATATTAGCTAATCTTAATATTATAAGGTAGAGTTTAAAGGACGAAGACCTTAATCTTTCCGGTTCCCGAAACTAAGTAAAGGCCGGCGTAGGTACGTTTATAAGACCTTCGGTTATATTCCTTAAAAGAAAAGGGTTTCGGGATATAATTAAACTAATCCGGACTTTAGGTATTTAGCGTTCGTTCTTAGGTATAAGGTTACGCTTTCGATAACTTAGTCTAATATCCGTAGCTACTTTAGTTCCTTTCTAATTAGATAACTAACTTAGGGGAGGTAGCTACTAGAGATTAGATAACTATGTTTTACGTTAAGATCTAAAAGAGTAGGAGATTATAAAGGTAATCGCGATTATCTTATACTTTTTATAGATTCCTAATAAGTCGGCCTAAGAGCTTAAGCCGGTTTAAGTCGGACGTAAGCCTTCTCGTATTCTTATCTAAAGCTTAGCTTTATTCTTAAGGAGGTTATATAAGAGAGAGATACGCTTTATCTTTACTAAGGTTAGATCTTATATTAATTCTTAGATTATATATTTTCTATCTTATATTTATATTCTTAATTATATTCTTAGAACGTATACCTTTATTAAGTAAGTCTAATTAGTCTATTTTCGGCTTATTACTTTTCTACTAACTCTTTATTTATATTTTTCGCCTTAGTAAGTTCCCTCGTATATATTTATTATCTATCCGCTAAGATTAATCTTATTAGGACTTCGAAGGTCTTTACGGATTCCGATTAAGGGCTAAGATACTAATTCTTAGTAGCTAATATAATATTATAAATATACTAATATTACTAATATTTACTACTACTATTCTCTTAGTACTATTTTTTAAGGTTTATTCGATACCTCTTTATATCTATTATTCTTATTTATTCTATCTTTTTTAGCCGAATCTTTATATCTAATTAGGTTATTTTTAATCTAGCTCTAATTACTAAGTTCCTCTTTTAAGCGGGTTTTATCCGTATATTATATTTCCGTTTATAAGTATTAAGGCTTTCTTTTTCTTATAAGTTCTAAGAGACTCCTTAGAGGTTTAATATCGCCCTTAGTAAAATCGCTATTAAAAACGGGCTACTAAATATACTTATAAAGAGGAGAGTAAAGCCCTACCCTTTAAGTTATATAAGATAATAGTCCTAAGGACGGTTATTACGTCTACTAAGTGTTTTTATAAGTACTTAGCTTAGGAGATAGTCTAATTAGATTAGAAGGACGGTTATAAAGTCGAGAGGTGGAAGTAAAAGGTCGTATATTTATAATTATTTAAAGTCTATCTTTGGATATCCCTCTTATCTACGAGCCCCTTTATACTTCCTATTTTTCTATTTTCCTTAGGTATAATCGAATATATAATATACCCTTAGTCTAATTAGATAATACCTACTTATCCTATATACCTTATGTTAATAAGTTATATCGAGGCCGTCTTAGCGCGTTAGAAGGCTTACTTCGATCGTTATACGATACCTAAGACTATATAATACGAGCCGTATTATTTACCTAATAGTAATTATTAAGCTAATCTCTCGTATATGTTTTATAATAAATAAATAATAAGTTAGTATATTAAGGAAGCGATCGATTTTTAGAAGTAGAAGCGTCGGCGTTATAAAAAAACGTTAGAAGAGGCGTTGGAAAGTCTCGGTAACGAATCCGTTAAAGATAACGAAGATAACGAAGATAACGAGGACTTACCGGCAACGTAGTTATCGCCGAGTAGTAAGGATTAGCGACGGAATTAAGCTAAACGTACTAAGCGTACCGCTAAGAAGAAGAGGTTTAATCTTAACGACTCTTAGTATAAGAAGGATTCTAATATATCTAAGCTGTAGTTGCCTCTAACGAGGACCGGCGGTTCTAAGAAACTAATCGGTACGGAAATAACTACGGCGCTAAGTCTATCTCTCGAGAAGGCCGCGTAAAGGCTAACAATTAATAAGAGTCGGCTACGGCGATCGGTAGAAGCGGAGGATATTCGGCGCGCTATTAAGGATATTTAAGAACGGTTATTAGCGCCGTCTAATACGTAACTACGAGTAATATTAGATAAATTAAAGGAACCGATAAAGGCAACGATATATAATACCTTAAGTAAAACGCTTAAAGACGAGTATCTAACGGTTTTACGGTATTAATTAATTAATAGCTTATTTTAATAGTAAGAACGGTTTCGTAGCTAATATTAGGATTAAAAAGAGGATTAACTACGTATTAAATTATATCTAATTCTCGATATCGCTACTTCTATCGCCTACTTTATTAATTTCCTTAATACCGCGCCGACGACGATTATATTACTTTTATATTTTACGAGAAATATCGACTTATATTACGCTTATCGACGAGAATCGCGCTATATATCTATTTGCCCGCTCTTTTACCTCCTTTAAGTAATAAGCTATATCTTCCTCTACGCCGGCGTCGGTAGCCGATTAACTTAGTTTAAAGTTATATACGGTAACGGCGGCGTATATTAACTATATTTGAGTCTCGATATCGTACTTTAGCGCCGACTTACGTATAATCTTAAATATACCCTTTAGTTAACCGAACGCTTATTTAACCTTTACTCTCGTAGAAGAATAGCGATAATTATATAGCTCCTTCTTCGACTTAGGATCTTTACTAGCCTTACGAAACTCTTATATATAATATATTATATTACTAAAAGGTATAATAATACCTTTCTTAGCCCCGAAACCTATATTTATTAGGTAATAACGATTCTTAGGAATATAGAAGCTGTTTTCTAGTATCGCTAAGGTTAATAACTTCGAGTTATTTATCGAGCCCTTAGCCTTAGCTAAAACGTACGAGAACCTCTTATCGAATCGTACCGTAACGAGGATATTTTAGCTAACGTAGCCTTTACGGTTATACTAACGATATAACTAATTAGCTAATAGCTTTACGTGAATATAAGTACTATTTAGAGCACCGATATATCCTTAGAAGGCGTAGAGCTTAGGATTTAAAGCGATCTTAGGGCTAATATAATCTTTTAGCGGTAGTATAACTTCTTTTAGATATAAGTCTATAAAGTATAGTAATAATTTATAAATTATAATAGATATAGTACTCTAAGTAACGCCGAATTTATAAGCGGCGTTTCTTTAGCTCTCGTTAAAAGCTAAGATCTAAAGGAATATTATCACTTTTTGCTCGGTAAACTAATACTTATTATTATCGAGGAGTATATTTCTTTTTAGCTACTCGTATAACCGAAGGAATATCGCCTTAGAAAGCCGAAAAAGGTTCTAGAATTACGTTTCTAAGCTATCTAATAAGGAGGCCGTAAACGCCGCTATAACCGTAAGTCCGCTAAGATAAATAACCTCGATAAGTAGGTCGTTATATCTACGCCTACTCGTTACTACTATTACTACGGTAACGGTAGCACCGACGAGGGTAACGTTACGAGTAATACTCTAAGAGTTAAGAAGGTGAGCTATATTAGTAGTTTTAGTTAACGAGAATACTATAGAACCGTTTCTAAGGCCGAGTCAAAGGATCGGAAATAGCCGTAACGTAGTAAAACGTAAGCAAAGTAGTACTAATATCTACTCTAAAATAGATATTAGTAACACCTAAGCCTACGTTCGTTTTCTACCGTTTTCTTAGTAACTATCCCTCTTTAAGGAGCCGGCAAACGCCGTCTCGGCGTATAGTAGCGTAGTACTTACTATAAAGGGGGTGGACTACGCTATCTCTCGCTTATACCGTAGATTACTACCGAAGAAGGGAAGGCGTAGTCGAAATATACGATAAAACGATACCCCCCATACACACATATCAGTCTATCGAGAAGAAGCCTACCGCAGGCTCAAACAGCCGATCACCCCCTAAGAGTCCCGTCAGCAGGAGGAGGGAAGTTGCGTTGAATTGACGCAAATAGCGGCTACTCCCTTCAGTTTGTCTGTTGACAAGCACATGCTCGTATTGATTCACCAAGGCTCACAGCTGGGATGTCCCAACATTAGGCGGGAGCCGTGGGTACTCCTTCTGCACGGTGCTTAATCATGCTTCACACCGTATTGACGACCGGAAATGGGTCTTGCACTACAATCCAATTGTCTATAAACGCTCTACATGTTCGTCTATCAGGGGTATAGAACCTTAAAGATTGCCGTTCGTGCCGTTCGTTGCAGGGTCGTGCTCTGCTGGGACATCCTCCATATCAGACAAGTACTTCTCAGCCTCCAAAGCAGCCATGCAGCCCGTGCCTATGAGATTGTTAATTCACTGTCCGAAGAAGAAAGCGGTTACCGGACTGTACTGACCTGCACTGGTGATAGCCTGCCTGTATCGCTTGTCTTGGACATCGCCCGCGGCAAACACACCCTCCACGCTGGTATATGTGGTGCCAGGCTTGGTAATGATGTAGCCTTCCGCATCGGTATCCACCTGTCCTCTGACAAGAGTTGTGGCAGGCTCATGGCCGATGGCGTAAAACAGCCCGTTTGCCTGCAGGGTTTCCTCCTTGCCCGTTGTCACATCCTTCACGACCATCTCGGTCATGTTTCCCTGCTTATCGGGCGTCTTGATTTCCACTCCAACGTGGTTAAACTTAACGGTAACCTTGGGATGGTTGAGTAACCTCCTAGCCATGACTGCACTGGCCCTCAACTTGTCTTTCCGTACGAGTACGGTGACATGGGATGCGTACTTTGTCAGGAACATGGCCTCCTCGGCGGCAGAATCACCGCCTCCGATAACGACCAGTGGCTTTTCCCTGTAGATAGGCGCCGCACCATCACAGACGGCGCACGCGGAAATGCCCCTTTGCCAGAATGTCTCCTCGCCCTTGAGTCCCAATCTCTTTGCCGAAGCGCCCGTGGCGAGGATTACGGAGTCAGCTGTGTGTACCTCGTCCGGCGACCATTCCAGGGTGTATTTGAAGGGTCTGGAAGAAAGGTCCAGTGTTCCAACAGTCTCGCTAACGACCTCTGTGCCGAACCGGACGGACTGGGCTCTCATGCGGTCCATGAGCTCTCCGCCCATTATACCGTCTGGGAAACCGGGGAAGTTCTCGACATCGGTGGTGGTGGTTAATTGACCTCCAGCAGCAATGCCGTTGGCCATGAACCCCTCGTACAGCACGGCTATATCAAGCGAGTGTTAGCAGGATTCTGGCCACGGCACATTGGACCAAGGCTTACGCTTCAACTCGGCTCGGGCAAGGTAGATGGCGGCCGTGTGAGCCGCCGGCCCAGAGCCGATAATCACAATCTGGCTATGCATTGTCCTGGTGCCAATCGTCTTGAGTTCGCCGGGGCGCGTCGTGTTCTGTTTGAAGGCGGTAGCTACAGCAGCGACTGAAAGACCAGATGCGCCGGAACGAAGGGTACGTCTAAACGCCGAGGAAAACAGTTTGACGGTAGTATATGGTAAGTGGTAGGTAACGGTTGCACTAGCGAACGACGGCGACTGAAGATTATATGCAAATGAATCACTGGCTTGCTGTAGGCGGGATTTATAATCGCTTCATCGGTACAAACTTCAATTCCAAATTTGACCCAACTAAAGTCTTCGAGATCGGAGGGGCCTCGACTCAAGGCGGATCGGGGACTACCGCCACTTGACACATGCCAGATCTGTCTGATTACTAAGCCCAGATCACAACTACACTGTAAATCTGTTGCACGATGCTAGCAACCTACCCTATACAATTCGGTCACGACTGATGCGATGCATCGGCTTACCGTCTTCTTACGGCACCTCTCATCTCTTGATGTCAGCAGGCGGTCGTCAAACCGGGACCGGGACTTGCTGTTGGTCACGAGACTTGTCATCATGCCTTGTTGTACCATAATACACCTTGCCTCATATTTCATTGACTTGTGAAGGTTGGGAAACCGGCACACCACGTCCTCGGGCAGTTGACAAATACTGGCATGGCATCAACTTTCTGCCGACTGTGAAAAGTGCCATGCTACGAGACGCAAAGCTGTCTACCACTGGACATACCCGTCGAACAACCTGCCTTCCGCGAAAGACCTAGGCGAGTTTTGTCACGTCTGACACACCGTTGGCTGTACCTCTCCTTATGGTTACTCCGTGCATGGTGATAGCGTGCCTGACAACCACCCCTCGACGAAGCAGTCTGACGCGGAAACAAGATGCAGTGGTTGGATCTCCGAACCTGGGTCGTATCTGATAAAGCTTGCAAGGTCAGCAAACATGTCTCTTACATCCTCTCGGCTGTTACACCTTTATGCGCTTCGCAGCTTGGTCACAATGGGTTGTCGCGTGTTCCTGGTATGTGAAATCCGCTGGCTTGGTGGAAGAGCGTGTCGGCAGTATGGTTTGAGTGATGGAACGTTGATCGCCTACTATTACCGCCAGGCTAGATATTATCGCCGGTTAGGGCGTCCGTTGGTTTTTCCTGCTGCATGGATGTCGCCAGTAAGGTCGAATGATGAATTTCGGCCCAGACGCAGCCCGTTACCATTCAGGAAATGATCCCGACCAGTTTTATGACCACATCCTAGACACTGGTGGACGTCACCCATCGTCATTTCCAGCGTCCTACTGTGCAAGAGCCTGATAGCTCCTCAATGCCAAACGTCCTTTGCGCTGCTCTTGGATGTTTCCTCACCGAGATTTGGATAGGAACCAGCACGGGACGTGGTGAACATCATTTCACCCAAAATGCAAGGGTGATGGTCAAGAAGGCATGAGAAGTACCGAACTGCTGGAAACGGGCTCTGCATGGAGCCATGGACTGTGTACGGTGCGAGGTGAAGCCCACCCAATCCACGTCGTTGGTCCATATCCCGTCTACACCTGTGCTACCTGCGCAAGCCTCGACACGGCTGTACGAGGCTCAACAAGACAGGGTACCCCGGATTTGCAGGGCGTTCTTTAGAATGTTGGCTTTCTACATTTGGGGGCGCACCAACCCCCATCTGTGAGGGGAGCATGGCATACGGCCGGTGCGCCGAGGGGGTCCATGAACCTGCGGGTCCAGGCTCGACACGTTGCTTGATGACAAGGCTGCTGCTGTGAGGTTGGCACCAGTTCCACCATTTCAACCTTCTCCTCACGATCGTTGTCGAAGTTGCGAACTCACATGACAGACGTCTTCATGCGCTGGCTTTCCCCATATCTATAATTCCCAACATCTCTACTCCGACGAGTTACCGTGGCCATGGAGTTGGGTGATATCGGCCCGGAAACACAGCTCATTGCGACCTTGAAAGTGAATGCACATTGCCCTCTGCCTGCTGCGTTGCTGGCATACCCACATCACGAGCGGAGTGGTCACCCGTCTGTGTGATTGACGTCCGTCCTCGTTTCCGAGCGCTCTCTGTTGTGCTCTCAAGCTTTTCCAAGGAACGCCGCGTGGACGCACCCGGGGTTGATAATGTGGGGTTACAGCATGTCATTCGTCACGCGGGGAAACGATGGGCCAGTGTAACGGTCTTGCATCCTAGCGCATCGACCACGCTACACCAGCCTTCCAATCAGGACTCGACGGCCTGAGCGAGAAGGGGAAGGTGCCACACAGGGGATCAACCATCCGGTGTTACTTCTCGGTCGATTACCACACGCGCACCAATCATGCCCTGACCACCTCGGTAAAGCACATCGCGATGGTTACATTTGGATGGCAGGTCACATCGATTTCCCCGTATCCTGTCGTGCGGTCGACCTGGGTACCGGCACAGCACTCGAGTAGATTTTCCGGCCGGGGGACCGTGAGCATGAAGTTATAATAACAGCCGTCATACCCACATATCTCGGTTTCCTCCTGGCCCGACCTTCCTCATCCCTCTCTACTGTCGGCTAAGGTGGTGATTCAGTGTGCAACCATGGCGTCGAATATCGAAAAGGACCAAACAGCTGGCGTGGCTCACCACAATGATGACTCGATCCAGGAGAAGGGCGCGTTGGGTGCTGAGGAACACCATGTCGAGGTTCTGAAGAACCAAGATGCCTACGATGGTGAGAACCGTGAACATGCCCAAACCACCTGGGAGGCGTTCAAGTCGCACCCGTGGGCTGCCTTTTGGGCTTTCCTCATGTGCTTCACCATTGTGAGTTTCCATGACAGACAAGCATGATTTTTGCTTGGTGAGCGTGCCTTAGCCACAAGCTGACACGGCCGATGTGCCTCAACAGGTCATGGAGTCGTTCGACATGTTCTTGAACGGTAACTTCGTCGCGCTCCCTAAGTTCGCCGAAACCTACGGCGTCGAGACATCCCCTGGAGTATATAGTATTCAGACCAAATGGCAGAGCGCGCTTTTCCAGTCCGGTCAATGTGGTGCTTTTGTTGGCGTCTTCCTGGCTGGACCCGTCACCACCCGTCTCGGTTACCGTTGGACAACCATCCTGGCTCTGATACTCATGAACGCAACCATCTTCGTGTCCTTTTTTGTGAGTAGCAGCCCGCACCCCCCCTCCCTTGTCGTTCAGTTGACGAGGTTAAATTTTCTAACTGAAGTCCTTCCCCTTCTTAGGCCAACTCACTCGGTGTTCTCACGGCCGGCCAATTCCTCGAAGGCATCCCTTGGGGCTTCTTCATTGCCAACTCTCCCGCCTACGCCTCCGAGATTGTCCCTCTGGCCCTTCGTGGAGCCACCACGGCCACTCTGCAGATGAGCTGGTCCATCGGTTCCATCATCGTCGCTGCCGTGACTTACTGCTACAACAAGCGTGACGACGAGTGGGCTTGGCGAGCACCTCTTGCCCTGCAATGGCTCTTCCCGGTGAGTATCCTCCCTTTCAGCTGCCGGGTAACTTCCTCGCCAACTAACACTACTGGTTCAGACACCCCTCTTGATCCTCATCTTCTTGGGCCCCGAATCCCCATGGTGGCTGATTCGTAACGGCCGCAGAGACGAGGCCCTCAAATCCATCAAGCGTCTCGGTGACAAGAACCCGGAACAGGCCGAGCAGACACTTGCCATGATAGAGCGAACGGTCACAATCGAGCGTGAGATGGGTGGTGAACCCACCCTTCTTGATCTGTTCAAGGGTACCGATCTCAGGCGAACACTCATCACCTGTGGCATGTACGCCTCGCAAAACCTGGCTGGCAACCTCATTGCCAACCAAGCCACTTTCTTCTTTGAGCGTACGTCCTCCTCTCGATCTCTCCTCTCGATCATCTCTACCAGCAAAACCCAGCTTTTTTTTCCCGAGTGATAAGGACTAACCCGTACTTCAAACATGTAGAAGCCGGCATGAGCACCGACAAAGCCTTCCAACTGAACCTGATCAACTCCTGTCTCCAGTTCGTCGCCAACATCTGCTCGTGGTTCCTGACCTCCTGGTTCGGCCGCCGCACAATCTACCTCTGGGGCACGGCAGCGAACGTCACCCTCCTCATCCTCCTCGGCATCATCGCTTCCGTCCACCAGAGCCAGGCGACCAACTACGCTCAGGCCATCCTCGGCATCCTTATCTCCTTCATCTTCGCAGGCTGCATGGGCCCGATCGCCTACACCATCATCTCCGAGACCTCCTCCGTCCGTCTCCGCGCCCTCAGCACCGCCGTCGGTCGCGCCGCCTACTACGTCATCGAGATCCCCTGCATCGCCCTCGCGTCCCAGATGCTCAACGCCACGGGCTGGAACATGGCTGGAAAGTGCGGTTTCGTCTGGGGCGGCACCGCCCTGTTCTGCTGGGTGCTGGCCTACTTCGAGCTACCTGAGCTGAAGCACCGGTCATACCGTGAGAGCGACATCTTGTTCAACCGCAAGACCCCGGCCAGGAAGTTCAAGAGCACTGTCATTGATATCAGCGAGAACCAGTAAGCTGTTGAGTAGCGAAAGAGATGATGAATGTCTTTTGGTGATTGAATGGACGCATGTTCATTCGCGCTCGGAAGCTTGGGACCTTAGCAGCTTAGCCTCTTTAGTCTAGTTTGAACATCCGACTGAATTTATGCTTGACTGTGTCCTCAGTCATCTGTGATGCACAGAACTTGCCGACTACAAAAGGTCGGACTCAAATATCTGAGTTCTGTCCGTTTTATTCGTGTTATGCAGAGGCAAGCCCAACCGACGCAGACCACCAACTAGAATACAATACCTAGTTTTGGATCAGAGTAAACCTAGAGCTGTGTTGTTTTTTACCAGTAGCTGGGCCATTATTTACATATCTGCCATAATACTGTGTTATCAACTGTTCTCGCTATATGCCGTGACGTGTCTGGCATGGGTCTCGCAATCATGGAAAATCTCCCTGTTTCCCGTTCGCAAAAGCTCCTGACTATCATGCCTTGTACGCTCATCTTGTGCCTCATCTATGCAGCAAGCGAAAGCAAACCAACTTCATGCCAAAACAAAACGATAGAAGGAGCAAGTAGTGAATCATAGCACCATGAGGATGGGTATAATCGCAACTGCATTAACCATGATAGCGACTGGTTTCCCCGCAACTCCAGCAGTTCTTGTAAGCGGAGAAAGTATACCGCCTAACCGAGCAGATGCTCGATAGCACCTTGTACGCTGCCCCCACTACGGCGCAAGGCTTCAACGTTACGGTCAAAGTCGAAAAAGCCCATATCGTTGAGCTGTCTCAGCTGCTCAGCGTAGCGCTCCTCAGGAGGCCGGTTGTCTGAAGGAGCAGGGGCAGCCGCCGGTGCTCCAAACCCTCCAAACCCTCCTAGACCGCCAGGAAATCCGGCACTTGCTCCTCCAGCGCCGCCCATCAGCTGCATGACCTGCTGGATTTGCTCCGGAGTCGGTGGTGGTAAGCCCAATGCGGAGAACGGATCCTGGCCAGCGGCGGCGCCTCCTGCACCTCCCGGCGTGCCACCAAATAACGCTGCGAATGGATTTGCTTGGGCAGTGTTGCCATTAGCCGGATTAGGGGTCGGAGACCCGGTTGTGTTGCGCTGTTCTGGTACAGGCGACGTGCCCGCTGGTGGCGGTGAGGCTGGGTTGGAACCGGCCGCTGGAGCTGCCTGAGGCATGGGAGGCATACCACCAAAAAGACCCAAGAGATCGTTGGGCCCGCCAAATCCGCCTCCAAACCCAGGAAACATGCCCTGAAAGCCTGGATTGGCAGGTTGGCCAGCATGGTTATTGCCGGCCGTCGCATTGCTTGCCGGGGCATCAGCTGGCGTAGTGTCCGTGGCTCCAGGAGCGGGAAATGCGGCAGGTCCTCCACCTTCTCCCATGATCCGCCTCATCCTGGCCGCCGCTCGTATGCTTTCCGGGTTGGTCATCATGTTGCGGAAGTAAGGGGATTGAAGCATTTCACGGGCGTTGGGCATGTTCCTCAGCATAGGATTGGATTGTATCATGTAGTCGATGAACGACGGGTTGTTCAATGCCTCGTTCATGGTAGACATAACGGCAGGGTTCTCGAGCATGTTGGCCAGCTCCTCCTCGCTTGGCGGAGCACCCATCTATAGCACAAGTGAACGTTAGTCTCGTTTCCGGGAAAGAGTCTTGGACACCTCTTTGCACTTACGCCACCGTCTGCACCAAACAAAGAAGCATTAGGTAAGTTTGCAAGCCCGGCGTAGCGGGCACCTGTAAGGCCAGCTAGTGGATTGTTCGCTGAGGTGCCGGAAGCCATGTTCTGAGGAACCGCGGCCGGGGTTGGAGCGGACGAGGAAGAAGCGGGCGGCACAGGATTACTGGCGGCGCTCTTGACCATGTGGACAGTGTTACCGGGCTTGATCTTGTATGTGCTCAGAGCATCGTCGTTCTTCATAACTCGACCTGAATAGATTAGGCGTTGTCTCTCTGGAGGTATATTCTCAAAGTCTTCGCCGGCAAGCTTGCTCTTCAAGTCTAACACGGTCGCAGACTCGGAAATGGAGATGTTATGCGTCTTGTCGCCCGATGTTTTGACTTTGAAATTGAGCATCCCCTCACTGGGGTTATCTGAACTGTCGGCCATGGTGGGTTGTTGTGGTAAATCACCGATAGGTGTTTGCGCAAGACGTGCTTCAGCGATGATGCAATCTGGATTGATACAGGCGAAGCAGTAATCTCGGGTTCGTCGAGCTGTTGGTTTAGAAGGACAGTTTGTATTGCCCTGCGTTTGGTCTTTGAAAAGGCAGTAGGTAGACCTCAAGAATAAGATGTAAGTTTCGGTACGGTTCGAATCGTTCTAGAGTATCAGATGCAGAAGAGAATGGACAGATAGGAGTTGACGTGGAAGTGGAAACCACCTTAGCCAGCAACCCAACGACGTCGAAAGAGGGGCTGACCTAATCTGCCCCACCGTGACCCTCCCAACGTGGGGAGCAAGAATCGGGGTTTAGTCTAGATCTAGCAGCAAGGTGCTAATCTCAATCGAGTAGTAACTGCGTTATCGAGCACTCGGGGGCCTGTCAGCTGTTTCCTGTGCCTGCTGTTATCTTTTGTCTTCTGCTGTGACTTCTGTCTGCGTCCATCAGATTCCTCCACGACGTTTTCATGAAGCTCGCAGCAGCGGATGATGGTACAGGCAAGAGCCAACATAGAGGGCATTCCTATATCTGCTGGCAACCTTTTAGAAAGAAGAGGCAAGCAGCAGGATGATGCCGCAGCCACGTACCCACCCAAAGTCAGGTTAAGTCAGAAAGACATGACGACCTCTCAAGAAGTCTACCCACTATCAAATTCGAACTGATGCTCAAAGTAGTTCTTAGAAAATGGTACGGGCGACAGGCTTTAACTACTGAGTTAAGCTGCCTTGCGTTTCTTAGTACTGTACTGTGTTCAATCTTTGAATTGGTATGCTTTATTGTGGCTCTCCAAGATTTTGGGACAGAAGCAATAGGCCTTGGCAGGGGGAGCACTTGGCAGGGGAACGGGCCCAGTTGTCGTTACAGTCACGAGTGATGAGGGCTTCCGCCGTTTATCTGTTCTGGAGCCGACGATGTAGCCCTAGTATCTAGACTGGCAATACATCCTTAACGTCCCGGGCGTCATCTAACACGATGAGATGAGGCCCTCTCAATACCTATTCCTGACTAAAACACCGCCCCATACCTTCCAATCCTCGTCGTCCATCCTTTCTCCGGGAGGGTAGCTCCTACAACCATGCCTTGTAGATGAGTGTACCAGTCCCTCTGGAACTGCCTTAAGACGGCTGAGGCTAACCGATCTATCACAGGAAGTAGATTACAGTAACCAGCTGCATTGTGAGCATGGCCCGTCATTCAACAGTGAGCAGTTTTATCTGGGTCCTCCAGTCGCACGTTATACGACGAGCCCAATGCTCTTAATTCCGATAGCTAGAGCTAGGTATATGGACATTCTGAAGGCACCCGACATTTCCTATGACGACGGGTTGCCTAAGCAAGACAAGGTTGGTCACTTCTAGAGGCGTGTCTCTTCAGAGTCCACTTTGGATCTCAAAGCCTTGCT
Source organism: Coniochaeta pulveracea (assembly GCA_003635345.1). Lineage (NCBI taxonomy): Eukaryota > Fungi > Ascomycota > Sordariomycetes > Coniochaetales > Coniochaetaceae > Coniochaeta > Coniochaeta pulveracea. The sequence goes on along the minus strand of QVQW01000042.1, from coordinate 158,124 downwards.
AGACTTCAGCAGTACGACCACCAACAGCCGTATTCGTAAGTTCTAGCATTCGAGCCGAGCTTGCTGAAATACCGTGTAAGTTGATAGGCATAGTATATGAACCTCGGACACTATGATGGATGCTACATGCTAGCCTTTGGCTCAGTTTGGTTTCTGTACCACGAACATAATACTGAGATCTCGTCATATACAGCATGAGCAGTAAGTAGACTTCATGTATTCGAACATTAGCAAAGTCCTCTACTTGGTGGGAAAATGCAATAGGTACCTTGATTATCCGTTGTTTTTGTTGATAGTACGTAGCTTTCACCAGCTTTCACCAGCTTTCACCGTAGTCTACCAGTGTCAGCTGCTTTCCGCGTGTGTCTCTTAGTCTCAGTAGGTATGGTTGCTAGTCACAGGAGGCATTTATGGGGCGACCATGAATTCTCCTGTCACATAAAGAACATATGCGAGAAATGGTAGGGAAACATTCATATCCGACACTCTTTCATGTCGTGAGCGACTCACCATCTTAGGCGTCACGGCCATGGCGGACCTCACCAGCAGGAGCTGCCTACAGGTAGGCATAGTAGTGCCAGTAGTCGGTTGCATGACAATGTGCGTACATCTCAGCCTCAACATACCTTGATGTCGGTTATGCTTGTCACTCTGCTAAATTATAAGCCGAGTTACTTCGATTGCTGTCATCTGGCTGGTTTTTGTAGAGGTGGTTGAAGATCAAGGTGAGTCACCGTGCTCACCTTGTCCGTGCATGGCCAGAGCTCTCGGTGAAAGCCGAACACCTTGCTGAGCTCCTCGAGGGACCATTCAACAGTTCCATATTCATTCATTTTGCGTCGCCGTAATATCTCAAAGCATCGGCGTGCAATAGAAGGTAGAAACTATGAATATTTCACAGCCTCCAGAAGTGCAGTCTCTTAATTCCGGTATGTCTAGCTTCCGAGCTCTTCGAGCTTTTGCATGTCTTGCTAAGCAATTTGACCTACACAGTTGACTACGACCCGATATCACACCTCAACCTCATCTTCCACCACCCCTCGACGATATCCTCCATAGACCGCGTCTCTAGCACTTTAGCCCAACAAAAAGATGCGCTCAGCACCTCGATCCGGTCCCTGGAGACGGCGCAAGCCCACTCTGGCCCGGATAGCTCCCTAGAACGCATGCAATCCGCCCAGGCCGAGCTCGCATCTCTCTTCAAGCGCATCGAATCTGTCCGCGGGCGAGCACTGCAAACAGAACGGGACATTACTACCATGACGGCGGACATCAAGCGATTGGACGGGACGAAGCGCAACTTGACATTGAGCATGACGGCGCTGAAACGACTGCAAATGTTGACCACAGCCTATGAACAGCTACGCGGGTTGGCAAAGACGAGACAGTATCGCGAGTGTGCTGGTTTGTTGCTTGCTGTCATACAGCTTATGCGACACTTCAACAGCTATCGAAGCATTGAACAGATCGCCGTGTTAAGTCGGAATGTCAGCGAACTGCAACGGGAACTGTTGGAGCAAGTGTGCGAGGACTTTGAGATTGCGTTTGCCAAAGGCGAGGTCGCGGCGAGAAAGAATACGCTGGTGGAAGCATGCCTGGTTATGGATGCGCTTGGGGAGGCGGCCAAGTCTAGACTAGTGACTTGGTATATCAACACCATGTTGCGGGAGTATAGGCAGGTGTTCCGGGGCAACGACGAGGCTGGGAGTCTGGACAACATCGATAGACGATACGCGTGGTTCAAGCGGACGTTGAAGACGCATGAGGATGAACACGCGGCTATCTTCCCACCGCATTGGAGGGTGAACGAACTGCTTTCTATGGCGTTTTGCGACGGCACGAGGGATGATTTCCGAGGGATACTGGAGAGAAGTATGAGGCGGGCGGATGGCGGCAAGATCGATGTCAATCTGCTGCTCAACTGTCTGCAGGAGACAATGGACTTTGAGCAGAGTCTGGAGAGACGGTTTGCGAGCAAGCCGAGGGCGAGCATTGACACTCTCAGCTCAGTGGGCTCGGCAGATGACAGGGCGCAGAGCTTCAACGGGTCGATATCGGTTGCGTTCGAGCCGTATCTAAGTCTGTGGGTTGAGTCGCAGGACAAGGCGCTAGCGGCAATGATACCGAAGTACAAGACACAACCACTCATACCGGAGGACGAGGAGTTCTCGTCTCAGGCCGTTATAACGTCGGCGATTGAGCTGTTTCACTTCTACAAACTCACGCTGTCGCAGTGCAGCAAACTGTCTACTGGGGAGCGGCTGCTGGATCTGGCAAAGATATTGGCGAGATACCTAGACGAATATGCGCAACAGGTATTACTTGCCATTCTCCAAAGAGGAGGACAACAAGGAGCGCCAATACAGGAAATCATACTCGTCCTCAACACGGCGGACTTCTGGCATACCAACACAAACCAACTAGAGGAGAACATCAAGAAACGTATCGATGCGGAGATGGCGTCTAAAGTTGACCTATCATCACAGTCGGACGCCTTCATGGGAGTCGCGAGTGCTGCTGTGCTTGCCATGGTGCACAAAGTGGAAGTGGCATGTGAAGGAGCTTTCCGGGAGATGAGGAACGTCAATTGGAGCAAGATGGAGAGTGTCAGCGACCAGAGCTCATACGTCGGCGAGCTGATCAGGAATGTCAATGAGCAGGCCAAGGAGATTCTGCCGCTGGTGGTCAAGCCTCAGTATGCGCGAGCCTTCTGCGATAACGTGGTTGAGCACATGGCCGGTGCATATATCGGGAACGTGGTACAGTGTCGGCCTGTATCTGAGGTCGGCGCCGAACAGGTAAGCTCCCCCAGCCGCGGTTTGGCGACCACATACTAACCATGTCCCGCAGATGCTACTGGATAAATATGTCCTGACGAAAGCGTTTGAGAACCTGCTCTCATACCACAACCCAACCGGAAGCGCCTCCTCAACCTCCCACCAGCCGCCGACCAGCTTCGTCAAACGCGTAAACCACTCCATGACACGTATCGATCCCCTCTTAAAGACCCTTCAGGTCCGTCCCTCGCCTCCCGAAGGTCTGGTCCAAGCCTACCTCATCCACATAGGCGACCGAAATGAGACCAACTTCCGCAAGATCCTCGAGCTCAAAGGCGTGAGGAAGCATGACCAAGCACACCTCGTGGAAATGTTCGTTATCCACCGTGACGGCACGCCATCCGAGAAGCCGCTCGTCCAGAACTCACCACTCTTGACACCACTGAACCTTGGCGGTGGAGGCAGCATAGCCGCGCCAGCAATAGCGGTCCCGACCGTACATGGATTGCAAGGGAAGTTTGATGCCGTTGGACTAGGAGAGAAGCTCTTGATGGCGGCGAGGGACGGTGTGGAACGGATGGGTACTACTACTGCGGCTGGGCCGGCCCAGCAGCAGCAACACCAACAGGTGGAGAAACCAGGGACGATCAATGATAATCTGAAGAATATTGGTAAGTTCTTCAGGAGGGATATCGGCGCTGGTATTGGCGGGTTGGGAGCGAGGTTTGGTAAGCGGGATATAACACCTACTGGAAATGATGAGCATCGCTAGACGTGGGCTTGGGATTACAGAAGGATCGGGAGTGATAGTCTATGTCGATACGGCGTCTAAGAGGCAGCCCGGCTATGGATTACAAAGAAGCAGAGGAATAGCAGCAGTAGGTATAGTTAAGCCTAGCTATAATTGCCTTCTAAGAAACCGAACACTTCAGAAAGATCGACTACGCCGGTGGCGTTTGAGCAGCAGTAAACAAGCTACTGTACTGAATATCTCCCACCATATCTAGAGTAAATACTTTTCTCAGAATCTAGCACAGCTGAAGATGTTGGTCGTCGATTAGGATTGAGAATGGTAAATGGTGTGCTACTGTAGGGTATCTCGAGAAGTATCAAGAACACGTAGATCCAGCCAACCAGAAATCACAATTCAACCTCACCTCAGCACTTCGGTGATTCTCAGCTCACTACTTCATCACAACCATACGACCATGAACTAGATCAAAGGTTGAGTAACCTATTAGGAGCAAACCCCGGAGCCATCAACATCGATGAACCGCTATAATTCAACATTATGATACAAGGCATCTTTTACGCGCGCTTCTTTCCCACAGAAGGTACTTATTCCTGCAACCCGTCTCACCTCCCAGCTCACCTCACTCACACCTCTCCTCAGGCACCAAAATCTACGCCCAATCACCCCCAGGCTGCATAGTCCCCGCACAGGGCACCAGCAAACCACCTCTCTTCGACTTCTCCATCCTCCAAGAATACATCATCCCGCGCAAGGCCTTCTACAACCGGTACATCACGGTCAACGACCCGACGGGCAAATACTCCGTGCTGGGCTTCCCCGTCTCCATCCCCAGCCCGCAGTACGAGCGCAATGAGTTCATCTTCAACTTCGGGCTGGTGGTGGAGGCGGACGTGGACCAGATCCCGTACGAGCGCGTGGTCCGCCGGCTGGCCGTGACCTTTGCCGAGATGGAGAAGCAGAGCGGGTACCTGAGCCAGGAGTCCAAGAACGCGGAGCTCTGGCCGGATAGGAGGCCGATAGAATCGCTGTTGGAGATCGTCAAGGAGGACCTCAACAACTACGGCGAGTGCATGATCCCCGTCGACGACGCCAACACCATCAACATGAAGCTGTTCCCCCACCACCCCTCCCCGCCCGACGTGCAGGGGTGGCATGTCCCCGTGGCCAAGATGAAGTTCGCCGACATCGTCGACCCGACCTGGGACCTCACGCTGCAGAAGATCATACCCCATATCGACGGGGTGAGTGACGTGCGGAGGATCGCGTTCCAGGCGGACGTGGATCTGGATCTGGCGAGGTTGGCGCTGCGGCATTTGTTGTACTATGACACGATCTTGCTGCTGGATATCTTCTTCTTTGGGAGCTGTTATGCCCCGAGGCCGGGGATGCATGATTTCATCGGAAATGTGGGCGGGATTGTCGATGAGTGTGCAAATTATGTCTGTATCGGGCCGGGGGCGAGCATACCGGGGAGGATACCGTCTAGTAACGCTAATGGTGGGAATGGGAGCGGGTCGACGAATGGTGTACAGCAACAGCAACAACATCGGGTATCCAACTATCACTTGATTAAGTTGATGACGACTTTTACGGTGGGGAAGACGGTCATGGAGTGGTTGAAGGGGCACATGGACGCTGGGTTTGATGTCCTGAGGTACATTGACGTGAGGAGGTTGGTGCAGTTCGGGGTGATAAAGGGTTGCTTGTACAGGGTGCACAAGTATGTGGTCAGCAAACAGTATCTTGCTGCATTGGCAACAGGCCATGAGAGGCCGACGGCAGGAGGGGATCCGCTGCAGAAATATACCGATGGGAGGCACAGCTTCGATCAGATCATCACAGAGCAGAATCTGACAGATGGAGAGATCATGAGCAGGTTAAAGAGCTTCCCTGCGCAAGCGGGGGATCTGACTATCCTTTATAGGTAGCATGATAGTCTGAATACTAGCGTAGCGTTGCTCTTGCTGGAATGGAAAGTCTATGTGGCTATGGTATAGTACATGCAAATCGTCTCTATGTTACAACAGTATTATACACGACACACACATCTTATCTTATATGGGAACACCCGCTGTTCTCAGAAGCTCGGTCCGTTCTTCTTCGCCTCGTTCTCGAGAGCTTCAATCTTGGCCTCAAGTTCAAGCTCCTGAGGGCTCTTCTTCCTGGGAAAGATCATCCTGGGTTCCCCTTCTTCATCTTCGTTCTCCTCTTTCTTGCTCTCTTCCGCAGTGATAGGCTCGCCAGCCTTGACACGCTTCTCCAACTCTTCAAGACGCTGTTTCAGCTTCCTTAAGCGCCCCGTATACGGCTGGCCAGGGTAAGTTTGGCCGGAACGCTCATATTCCTCATCACTAACCATCTCAACAATGCGGACATTGTGCTTGCCCTTGCGCAGGATGAGTATCTTTCCGTCGATCAGGAAGTTCTTGGTATCATCTGGATGCCAGGCAACAATGGGTGTGAACTGGAGCTCGCCGTCGTCCATGCCCTTGTTGGTCGAGGCCTTCTGGCCGGGTGCACCACCGACGTAGGCTGCCTTCTGCACGGCTAGTCGGTTACCGTCTGCCCGGCTAGTGGCGAGACCAGTCGCGTAAAGGATGCTGCTGATAGACTTGCCCATGATCAGGGACTCCGGGAGGATCATGTCAATCTTGGGGCGGTTGTTGAGGTTCGTTTGATGGCCGTCTGGGACGGTGTATTCTGCTCCAGGCTCGGTGGCTGACGGAATGATAAGCTTCTTCTTTTTGCCATACATGCCCTTGTGGGCAGCCTGGGTGTCCTTGGCTTGTTGGACTCCATGGATAAGGGAGACCACCTCGAAAGCAAGCAAGTGTTGAGCAACGCGCTTCGAAGGGTCCACGTTATGTTCTTCCATCGTCTTCTGTATTGTCTCCACAGGGAGGAAAGTGAACAGCTTCATGAGATGCTTAACATCCGCATCCGGCCGGCGAACAAAGTACCCATACAAGTCGAAAGTAGAAGTCTGGTACGGGTCAAGCCAGATTGCATTGCCGGCGCTCTTGCCGAACTTGGCTCCGGATGAGTCGGTCAACAGCGGCACAGTGAAGCCGATCGGGTCGTCGTACACTGACTCCATGGGCAGCTTCTTGTCGGGGTCTGTTTCGCTCTTCCGGGCAGCCTTGACCACTTCGATACCGCTAATGATGTTGCCATACTGATCAGATCCTCCAATCTGCATCTGGCAGCCATGTGTCTCGAATAACTTCCACCAGTCCCATCCTTGCATGATCGGGTAGCTGAACTCGGCAAAGGACACGCCGTCGCCCTCGGTCATCTTTCGCTTGACCGTGTCGCGGGTCAACATAGGTCCCACCCTGATGGCCGTTCCTACCCTCCTCAGCACTTCCAGCATCGGTGTGCTATTCCACCAGGTGTTGTTGTTCTTGATGGCCCGCTTCCAGGCCCACTCCTTCTCAAAGCCATGTCGTCTAGCCTGCTCCTCGACGTTCTCCCATAACTGCTTGAGCTGATAATGTATTTTGGTCATATTCGTCACAAGGGTTGCCCGATCCATGCCGTCGCGATCCTTGAGTCGGCCACTAGGGTCGCCGATCTTGGCCGTAGCTCCGCCGACAAGAGTGTGGGCGCCATAACCGTGCATGTACATCCAATATAGCGGCATAAGTGGGAGAAGGTGTCCTATGTGTAGTGACGGTGCTGTTGGGTCGATGCCCACGTATGCGTGTATTCGTTTGGTTCGCATGATCTCCCGGACTACTTCGCGCGTACTGTTAAGGCATGCGTTAGTCGGCGGCGCAAAACGAATAGGTGGACGCCATGAAAAACGGTTCTTACCCAGCCACATCCTTCACAAAGCCTCTCTCCTCAAATATGTCCCACAAGTTGCGCCGTTGGCCGGCCTCTATTTCGCTGGCCCATTGCGCCCACTGCTCCTTGGCCTCTCTGCGCCTGTTCTGAACCTTGACGCCTATCCATCGTCGTTGCGGTACTGTCAATATTACAGGCGTGACCGGCACGCGAGCCAGAGATGTTTGACAGCTCCGACATATGTAAGCCCTGCCTTGCCTGAAGGCGGGTATTATTGCTCTGCCGTACATTATGTATGCAGAAGATGTTGATCTGGACACCAACAACCTCAAGAGCTGGGATAGGTATGTCCAAAAATTGGCATACTACCGTGCATACAATCACAAGCTTCTGCGACCGATAACCAATCAGTTGCCCCATACCTCAGCTTTCCATCCTCTGGAGCGCAACATTTTCCAGCGCCGAGTGTCCGGCCCGCCAGTGCTCTTGGCGACCTGGAAGAGCCCACTCAATCGGCCAGCCAATGACGAAGCTTCCTTACTAACCCATCTCATCCGAGGTAACCAGATCCCGACCAAGGGCATCATTGAATTCTAACTCAGCGATTGATTCCGACTGCGCCGACGACCCCGTTTGTCACGACAGGAAGCCATCACCACCACCACAACAGAACCCCGGTCGATTGTCTGGTACCGACTCTACACATACACAATGGCATCCATCATCCGCCCGTCGCTGCTTCGGCCAGCCACTGCCTTCCCCAGATTCTCGACCGGTCTCTTCCAGAACACAACCCGCGTCGCAGCCTTCCATGCCACCAGCAGGAGAGCCATCCTCCCTCCTTTGCCTCGTACGTCTTACTCTGGCGCTACAACTTCTTGATTGGTAATTGGTACTAACAACCTCGCAGAAAAGATCGAAGGCGGAAGTACGCTCAGAGCCCACCAAGAACCCCGAACCGATCCGAACATGATACTGACATGTGAATTCTAGTCAACGAGCCCGTCCGTGTCCCTCCTCCCAGCCCTGTCCATGGACACTACCACTGGACGATGGAGCGCTTGGTCGCCCTCTCTCTCGTACCGCTCACCGTCACCCCCTTCGCCGCCGGCTCCCTGAACCCCGTCATGGACGCTGTCCTCTGCTCGCTCATCGTTATCCACTCCCACATGGGCTTCCAGAACGTTATCATTGACTACCTTCCCAAGTGGAGGATGTCTGGTATCAACAAGGCCGCCATGTGGGCCCTTAACGCGGCAACTGCGCTGGTTGCCGTTGGATTGTACGAGTTCGAGACGACCGATGTTGGTGTTACTGAGGCTATTGCTCGGTTGTGGCACGCATAAGGGGCTGAAGTGGGGGATGGAAGGGTAGTTGGGGGAGAGGATCTCGCATGGCAGAACAGTCGACTGTGTCTGTACATGTTTGAGTCTCTTTGATGGGTATAGATAACGTTGGCTTGGAAGGCCGGTCCGTCTTTGAGAGATATCAGGCATAGGCTGCTTGGTCGAGAACGGGAGATAGAGCTTGTATGATAGTCAAGCACAATTGGGGTTGAATATCATTGATAATGGCCGAAGTTTCTCGTTCCGGATACGGACACAGCCTTTCTGGGATGTACCAATAAACGGACCTGGTGTGCGATTTCGACACGACAACTGCGACTCTGCCAATAGTTCAACTAGGCGGTCTTTGGTTACGATAACAGCATTTGTAGCTCAGCTCATCACTCATCTGAACCTTACCGTTTTGGCAGATAGATGTCTCCTTGGACGACCCAGAGCGCTGTACCTTTCCGAGAGTACCGCTCCGCCATTCTTACCCTTTACAACATACAGAACCGCAATCAGAGATCAGCTATTCGGCTTTTTGGTACACTGTAGGCTTGTTCTGGAGAGCGTCTTAGTGACGGAAGGTGAATGAACGACATGAGAATACATCTCTTGTTCGACCTGCTTCTCACCCTGCTCTCACCCAGTTTCAATTTTGCATGTAGGGGTTGTCACTCGTGCGCTGTGGGTGACGCTGCGCAAAGTACTACTAAACACTATGTGCTCCTGGCAGCATGCTATCATTTGATGTCGTATTTTATGGCATCTTGCAAAGATTAACCCCTATGTTTGTTGTTGCGAGTATCATAGAGTTGTTATGACCGAACGGACAATGGCCGGAATGAAAACGGTCGGGTGCCAAGACTTCACGTATCTTGGTTATACTGATTGCCCTCCCTATTCCAGCTGAGTCGGCTGCGAAAGGAATCCGAAGGAAGTGTTGAAGCATACGAACTGCTTCAAAGTCTCACCTGTGAAGTTTGAATTTTGTATACGGGCAAGTGCCTGTGAACTTGTTCATTCTAAAAGGAACGCGGCCTGCTTCATTAGAGTCTAACGGTTGGGCGGACGTACGTGTACTGTATTGGCCATCTCACCGAACCTGACCTACAATCATTCCCTCATCACGGAGCTTGCAACTACCTGGTCTCTTGCAAAGGAGATGGTCATCGCCCACCTCAGTATACGGACTTAGCCAGTGATAAGAAATATGCTTCTCGTCATTCTCGGGACCAGAGCGCAGACGCCCTGGTGGCTGCCTCCAAAATTCAAAGCCCACCCTCGTTTGGTAAAAAGAACCAGTGGCCCAGTGGTTAAAGTCGCAGCCTCGCTCGAACTACCAAAAGATGCTGAATACTAATCCATTTTCGGTAGATCTCGAAGGCCTAGGCCTATTTCCCTGTCCCTGCCACTCCATCCAGCACGGAGTGGAACAACATATGGTAGTTGAAAGACTATGTCCCTGTCCCTGCGTCCCTGCCTCCCTGCGCCCCTGTCCCTGGTCCCTGCCACTCCGTCTAGTACGGAGTGGAACAAAGTCGAAAGACTATTTACTTTCCCTGTACACTGGTGAAAACCGGCAAGGGTCTCTGCTCTAGGGCGAGCCCATCTCCCCTGTGGTGAAATCCGATCGCAAAGATCGAACACGAACAAATAAACAACACAAGCCGATAGGATCCCGGTACTCGGATCCTGATCGAATCACAGCAGCAAGCTATACAGCTAGACGAGGCTAGTCAATACAGTAAGTACAATTCCAAAGACTTGACCACTGGGTTGGCATCATTTTTTTGCTGGTTTTGGTTTCCGGTGATTAAGCAGCAACGTCTCAACATCAAACCAAGGATCTCGCGCTATATGAAGAGTCACCCATCGAGCATCCACCCCTCCTCACTCCCGCCCTCACCCAAACCATCCCTAGGCGGCGTCAAAGGCGGCAAGCCCGCAACCTTCTCCATCACCCAGCAGCTCGCGTACATATTGACCCGATCAATACATCTCCCCTCCTCACGGGCACCCACCCTCTTGCACTCAAAGCCCCTGTTCTCAAACTCCTCCACATACCACGGCTTCAGCCCCGCGCTCCGGAGCAACACCCGTCCACCCATCTTCAGCGCCTTGTTCAGCAACCCGATCTGCTTCCCCGCAGCGTCTGACGCGGGATCAAACCAATCCATGCTATCCATCACCACCGCCACGGTCAGCGTACCCGGCGAGAAGCGCGAGATGACCTGCTCGATCTCATCGGTGTGGATGCGCAGACCGTCCAACGCGCCGGGGCGGGTGAGGAGGCGATGGGTTCTGGGGGAGAGGTAATCCGGATGGCACTGGGGAGAGAACTGTCCAGCAAGAGCAATGTGATAGTATGGATTCTCCGTCGACAACAGCGTGTTGTTGGCCACCGGGTCAAGGGTGTCGACCATATATCGCAACACGGCCTCACTGCGGCTGTGGACTTCATCCGGGTATTGCGCCCGGTAGTCTGCCTCGATCATGGCGAGTTGGTTCTTGGGCACGCCCAAAGCAGCCCAGAGGAAGGTCTCGGTGCTGACGACCAGGGAGCTGACGAGCTTGGACATGAGGGCGGGTCGGAGGCGACGGTTCCAGACCTCTCGTTGTTCAGGGAGGGACTTGGCGGCTAGGAGGGCTTGGACGGCGCCTCGGCAGAGGAAGAGGTGCGAGATCCAGCGGAAGATGCGGATGGCGTGTTTGCTCCCGCCGGTGTCGTAGAGGCCTCTGCTGGACGGGGAGGTGAAGATGTCTGCTTTGGAGAGCCAGTACTGGAAGGCTCGGCTGGAGAGATGGGGCGAGAGTTGGGTGACGAGGATGGATCGGAAGGCAGGGTGTTTTCCATCGCCGAAGATCTTCCAGAAGTCGGAGTAGGGTAAGGAGGCTGTGTAAGCCGCGACTTTGAGTTCGAGGAGGTGATTCTGAGTTGGGTTCAAGTCCACGGCGTGGATCCTGGCGGGTGACTGGCGGGCGTAGGAGAGGATGTTGTCACCGGCACTCGTGATGGCGAGAATGACGTCGTCTGGCCCGAGTTTGAGAATCTGCTCATCGACAAGGGAGTCTTCCCACGTGAAGGCGTAGATGTACTCGTCTTTGAACTGGGTGTGCTTCTGTAGCTGATCATCGTAGTAGATCCTCCAGTGGTGGTTCTGGTAGAAGAATGACGGAAGGGGCAGTTGAGCTGAGATGTTCTGTATCGCCGCGTCGAACGCCTTGGAGCGGATCTCGGGAGCTGTTCGCTCAACTGCTCGGGTCAGGATGTTGCTGGCCTTTGTTGTCGCTACAGGTAGCAGAAGGGGAGACTCGGTTGCTATGGCGTCGATCCGTTCAATGATTTCGTGGGGGAGACTGGACGATGAAAAAGGCTTCTTGTGGCAGCCCACCCAGATGTAGTAAGGAATGTGTCCCAGGGTTTTGTTGCGATCGTTGACGGTTAGAGCCGTGCCGAAACGGTACTCCAGGTAGTCCCTCCGTGCAGGTTCGAGTGATACTCGGTCGAGGTCGAACCAGCCACGCCAAAAGGTTCGGGAGAAGTAGTTGACGTGACGATTGTGTATGCCACCAGTGTAGTTGCGGAAGGCAAAGTCCACGCTGCTTTGGGCGTAGAAATCAACGACGCCCATGATACCGTCCTGTGATAGCAAGGAACTGATCGAGTCGATGATGGAGAAATAGTCGGGCTGTACTTGTTAGCTCATACCCTGGCTTCCAGAAGTGCTTTGACTCACCATCATCGACAGACTATACGACATGGTGATCAAGTCCGCACCACCGTACTCCGCCCGTTTCTGAGCGAAGTAGCCAAGCCCAAGCCCGGGAGATCTGGTCGGGTTCATGCCAGCCAGTCCATCCTCATAGTCTTCGAGCCTGAACTTCCTCGCATCCTCACACACCACTCTGACATTCGTCCAGCCCAACCTCTCAAACCGCTTCCTCGCCACAGCACACAGGGACGGCGAGAAATCAACCAGATACACCTTGTGGAAGAAGTTTGGAACGTCCACAAACTCCGCCATAGCCTCGATATTCCATCCCGTCCCTCCACCAACCTAGCAACACGTCAGCCCAATGAACATACCTCATCGCACTGCAAAAGGGAAACATACATCGACCCAAATCCTCTTCCTGTCCCCCTTCTCTCTCGCAAACTTCAACTGCGCAGCCACCAACGCCAACATATCCTCCCTCCCCTTCAACAACCCCTTCCTCGTCCGATCATAAATCCCGGCCTGGTTGGCATAGAAGCTCTCCAAGTGTCCCTGCTGGCCAGTCCCGTCCTCGGCATGGGGTTTGACGAAGCAATTCCACGCGAACAGGAGCAACGACCTGAGAAGTCCGGGCTCTTCATCGCTGCCTTGGGTGAACAGCTGCGAGAGGCCGGCGAGGAGGGTGATCCCGGCTATACCGGCTAGGAGCTGGGAGTGGGAGTGTAAATGAGCAAAGTTCTGACCGAGACTCGAGAGGTAGTCTCGGTGGAAAATGTTACCACCAGCTGAAGCCATGGTACTCGCGCATTTTTTGGTGTGCTGCGAGTAGGGGTCTGTAGAGATGAGTGGTGAGAAGTTAGGGGGGGTTCTTGATGAAGGGTAAGTGTGTAAGTGTTGAGTGGGGAATATATACCTAGTCTTGACGTAACCGCTCTGGGCTATGGGGTTTCTCATTCCTCATGATCACTCGAGACTGACAGCAGTTAACCTGTCACCATAGAGTACTGCATCATATGGCGTTTCGTTGATTCAGATGCAAGACACCCTGTAGAGTCAGCCAATGCCGAAAGTCGGGTTGCGCGATGAGTTACAGAAGCATCGAGGTACATGTGGTCGTAGTACAAATCAACCAATCACATTGCGGCATACCGGCACGCAGGGTCCATGACTTGCAGGACCCCTAGATCAAGACGACTCGAGACGAATAGAGCTGTTTAACCTTAACGGTCCACGTTCCACAAACTCACTGATCTACAGGGACTTGGTGTGTTGACGGACATAAGCGCTAGCAAACCAATCGGTAGAATGGCCTCAGACACATGGACATAATACTTGGCTCGCAGAAGGTCTGTCGTCCTTCCTTGTCTCCGCGATAGTCCAATTCGGCGTCAAGAGATCGTCTGCTGTAGATATTGCTCTGGCATTCTACGGCACTCTTCGAATCATGCTATACACCAAACACCGATCTAGATGCACTATACCGCCTATTTCTTCCCCTTCTTTCCTGACCCACCACCTTCCTTCCTCGGCCTCTTGTGCTTCTTCTCCTTCTCGCCGAAGGCCTCCTCATACACCTCAGCCGCGGTGGGACCCTCCTTCCTCTTGGCCTTGTTGCTCTTCACACTGACAACGTTCACACTCTGTCCCGACTTGGCGGCCTTGGCAACCTGTTTCTCGGCTTCTTGCCATCCAGGCGCACTATCCTCGATCTCGTATCTGGTCGTACATGTTAGCTTTTCTAGACAGGCGGCACAGATAATGTAGAAGTTACTGACTGATCAAGCGGTAGGGAATCAATCAGTTCCCTCTGCTTCTTCTTGATCTCTGCAAGCGCCTCGTCACCCCCCTCATCCAGCTCCTCGTCCAGAGCAGTGGTGAGAGGAACGAAGCGGGTATCCACCTGTTCATCATCGTGAGCACCGCTTGCGTTCTCCACGCTAACGCCTATTTGTTGCTTGGGCATCTGTTCCTCGATAGCTGATGACACGAGGGTGCTGAAGTGCGTGGTGATCTTCTTCATGATCTTCACAAGCATGCCTAGAAGTTGTGAGGAGGTGATGGTGAGCTCCTTGGAGACCTCGTCCAGGTCCTTATGCTGAAGACCTATGGAGAGCAGAACTGACTGCTGCGCTCCGGGGAGCTTCACGCCGTCTCGTAGTTTATCACTGAAATAGGCATTTGCTAGAGTAGGCATTAGGTCGAGAATGACATGGTAGTCAAGCAGATTGCTGGCGTAGGATTCTAACCGCTTGAGGTCAAAGGGTGTGAGGAGGTTGTCGAGGTCGGCTTTGGTGAGGGTAGGGATCTCGATATCATCGAGCTTGGCACCGGCGTTGGCGGCCTCGTGAATGATGAGCGCCAGTACTGAGGGAAACTCTCTGAACTTGTATGACAACAAAGACAGGAACCGGCGGTGGAAATCGCGGGCAAAGGCGCCCAACCAGCTCTTGTCAGCGCCGGTGTCGAGTGGCCTCAACATGACGCATGTGTGCTCGCCAGTCAGGTCATTTGCTGTTTGTCTGAGGTACACAGGCGCAAACTGTGCTCGCTTCCAGAACTTGAGCAGCTCTTTGGTCAAGCCGTAACTCACACCAACGTAGTCTAGCGCAGCTGGTTTCTTCTCGGAGAGTTTGGCGAACAAGGGAGGCATCTTGCTGATGTCGCGCACCTTGATGTTGTCCTCCAGCAGATTTGTGTTGTCCAGTTCGGCATCCGTTACGCGCACCATGCTGTCCTCGGCGGTCATGTCGGCGTCCTCTGATAAGTTGGCAAACTTGCCGTCATAGAAGTCCGTAAGCAACTCCAGCGCCTTGGATCCATAACCCATACCGACATAGTCCGGGTTCGTTGCTATCCTCACCACACGAGCACCGGACAAGGAAGCGAAGTCCTCATCTTGGAATTGCTGGCTGACCAGCCAGGGAATCAAGTCACCAGCGGGGCGAGAACCTCTGCTGAGACTGTTGATCACACTCTGTCTGCTGATTTTACCTTCCAACGCAACCTGAATAACACACAGAGGCTCCGGTAACCTGTTTGTCTCCTCTGAGACTGGCGGCACCAAGACGTAAAGCTCATGAGCAGGAGCATCGCTCATCAACTGGAGGTCGTCGGGAGAGTTCTTGTAATGACTGGCCACATACAGGGCCACCATTTGCTGGAGGAACTTCTCCGAAACTGGATGGAAGGAAAATAGGGTATCTCTGTTGACTTGGAGTAGCTGACACTGTGTTGGGTCCGGGCAACCTGCGCTGCGCCGTGGCAGCGTGGCGTCAAGGCAGAGCAATGTGTTGAGCCACTTCTCGACGGAATCGCCCTGTGCGTAACGAATGGGCTCCGTCAGTGCAATTTCACGGAGTGTCCTGCCAGCCAGGTGGTTCGATTCCTGGTCCTTGGCAGCCTTTCCTGTCGAGCGGTCCACTGTCGTCGACTCATCCTTAGCCCCCGCTCCGGTCCTTGACTGTTCCCGGAGCTGCTTGATGAGCTTGAGAGAAAGAGACCGTCCAGTGCCCTCGTAACCGTTGATAGTCGACGACATAAAGACCAGGTAGGGACCCATCAGCTTCCGTACCAACGGGAGAGGAATAGCGGCTGCCTCGTCGATAACCACCAACTCAGCCTGACCCAGCACATGTGCATCTTGTGGTCTGATATACTGAATGGTCTGTCTGTGCGCACGGTGAATGTTCACGCGAACAATGGCCTTGTTGAAATCGGGATTAGTGGACTGGATAATGGAGTAATCAACATGGTCCATGTAGCCTAGCGCATCGAACCCCTTGAAAATGAACTCGAATAGTGTCTTCAAGTTCTCCGGAGACGGTGAGGTAATGAAGATGTTGCTGTATCCATGAGCGACAGCCGCGGCCACTGCAACACCCATAGCCGCAGACTTTCCGCGTCCTCTTCCGGCAGTCAGTGTTACTGTGCTCCTCAGCGTCTTCTCGGCGATAGCGTCCACGAATGTCAAGAGGGCCTTGGCCTGGTCCACGGTCTTCGCAAGACTGACGAGGGATCCAACCGGTTGTGTATCAGCTAATGATTCCTTCATTTCGTCGAGCTCCTGTTGTGCGGGCGTTTTCGGTTGGTCGACATCTGGTGGCGGCAGGGGCTTCACGCCCTTTCCTCCCGAAATCGGCAGGACGTTGAACTCGTCGTCGATAACCAGGCAAGAGTCGCATGATCCAAGGGAAAGGATGAAGCGCTCGTTGAATCGCGCAACAACGTCGTCGTGTGCCTCTGTCCTGTACCTTGAGTGGACATCCATGGACAAGGTATACAGCTGCTTCAAACTGGTCATTCCCTTGAGTAGCAAGATAACCAAACCACCACCCTCAACGGTTTCTATTGTCCTGGCCAGGATATTCGGTGTGATGGCCTCGAAATCCTGCAAGATACACATGCCGTATGTGTTTCCAAGAATCTTGTCTGTCTCCTTGTAGTAGGTATAACGAATGTTGTGTAACGACACGAACAGTTCGAAGGGGTCCTCGCTGTTGGCCTCTCGTATGCCGCGCTTGATCTCCTTCTGAATTTTGTTCTCGCGCTTCTTCCGGTGGGAGGTGAAGCCGAGAAGCTTGTTTTTGTATGCCCAGAGGACGGACTTGTTTTGCCTCACGTCAAATTGAGACATGATGTAGTGCAGATTGACGATGACATCCTTGACGTTCTGGTCGCCCACCACGACGAAGAAGGAGCGCTTCTTCTCCTGGATACCGTTGCGGATGAGCGCCGGGATGCGCGAATCTCTGGGTAATACATGTCAGATCTATCGGTTAGATACTAAAAATATGCTTGACAAAAACTTACACTGCCTTACGAGCAGGCATCTTGTCGAGTTCTTTAGTGATCGCTTCTAGAACTCAGTGGTGGTTGCTATGCCTGGCACCTCGACAACTTTGCGACGACTGCCACCAGAAGGACGCCTCGATAAGATCTCGAAGACCCGCTTGCAGAAGACAAATTTTGGCGGTGTGATGCGGAAGAAATATGGGGCCCACCCGCTTACCTCATGGAATCGCAACCTTCCAAGCTTCCAAGCCGGAGCTGGTCCCAAACAGCCAGCCCCACCAAGGACAACCGCAGCGCGACAACGACTGCACTCAATCGCGACAAGCCGATTCCCCAAAGAAAGCATCACACAGCACCGATAGTCCTTTCCAATCGATTGGCACATACACAACCGCGCATCATGGCTGACGAAATGGAAATCGACGATGCCACCCCCGGCTCCCCGCAACAGACCTCCTCCAACGCCCGCCTCGCCGACATGCAAACCCACAACAAGGCGACGGCCGTGCGATCCATTGAAGGCTGGATTATAATGGTGACCAATGTGCACGACGAGGCGGACGAGGAAGCTATCCACGATTTATTTGGCGACTTTGGCGAGATCAAGAACTTGCACTTGAACTTGGATCGACGGAGTGGTTATGTCAAGGTTCGTTCCCACCACCTTGACACATGGGGAATTGTTAGACGGGCTGGTTAGCTGACTCTAGAGTAACAGGGCTACGCATTGATCGAATATGCGACTCTGGCAGAAGCACGCGCCGCCATCGACGGGGCACACCAGACCAAGCTCCTGGACCAGACGATAAGTGTGGACTTTGCATTCGTGCGACCACCGCCGGGTAAAGGTACGCGGGATCGTGGTGGACGGGGAGGGCGAGGAGGACGGTCTGGCAGGAGTCGGAGTCGGAGTCCTGGTGTTGAGCCTGCGAGCGCTGCCAAGGATGAGGAACCTCTTTGAGGAAGGTCGGGCGGTGAGGTATCCGTAACTCGAAGGCCTTCAAAATATGGCTGGCATGTGAAGAATACAGAAGAAATCCATGCTTCTGGCGAGACAGCGGTTGGTGTGGGAGGCTGCGACACGAGATAATGCCGATATGTCGTGCCATCACTCTGCAGGCATGTCGGCGCATTTGCCCAGACTGGACTGGTAAGTCACCCGTTGCTTTCTGCTGGATTCTCGCTAAGATGTCGGCCATGTAGTTAGTATGACGGGATGTCTCTGGCGTGATGTCAGAGCTAAACTAGGGGTCATTAACCTCGAAAATTGGCTGCGAGGTATAAGAGCAATGAAAAAGAAAATTCCTATAAAGCCTGCTCGTATGCCCTCTTATATATGTTCTTCATTATATATGCTGTTCAATAACCGCACCTGAAGCAAGCTAGACACTCTGAACATCGACCGTTCAACCACAATCGAGATAGGGGAATGATGGAATAGAGTGGTAGGCTCAGTAGGTTCTATTCTGTATAAGTCATACGTTACGGTCGTCAATAAAAGAATACCACCAAGAACAAAATCCGACACCAACTACAACTTAAACTCCCCTCCAAGTACATTGGCTTCATAACTTCATCACTCCATCAAACTCTTCCTCCTCAAACTCCCAATTAATCTCTTAATACCCCCTCCTCCAGCTCCTTCCACTCTCCTCTCCTCCTCAACATACCTCTGCCTTTCCATCTCTTCCTCCTCCTCCTCCTCCTCCTCCTCCTCCTCCTCCTCCTCATCTTCATACCACAACCTCGGCACCAGCAACCTATACGGCACCGTGATGCCTGCAGGATCACTCTTGTTCACCTCGACATTCAGACAAATCTCCAGTCCGCCCTCAAGGTTCACAGCCAACTGGTCCGCACGCTTCATATCCCTCCTCGAAAGGGTAGTCGGAGTGCGATGAAAGGGTCTAGGTGCCCATTCCTCGCTCGCTCGGCCCGGTGCAGGGAAGGTCTGGGCTCTGGGTGGTTGAACTGGGGGTGAGAAGACGCCCTTGGGCGGAAGAGGTGGTGGGTTGGCGTGGGAGGGAGCGGGCTTGACGGTGAAGTAACTGTCGTCACCTTGGTTGTATTCAGCTGGGTAGCCGCCTCCTGAACTGGGCCCGCCGCCGCGAAGGGACACGCCTCGTTGGGTGTTGGGTGGTGGAGCGTATTGGTGGCGGGGAGGAGGGACGGGTAGCTGTCGAGGGGCCGCGGGTGGATGATGAGGGTGCTGGTGGTTGCGAGGTAATGGTTCGGGAGGGGCGATCTCGTCCTCTGTGTAGGAGTCGCTCTCCGTCTCATCGCCCCAGGTACCGTTTATTCCTCCGTCATCGTGGCGGCGGGGTCTGGATGTGCTGCTGTAGCGGCGGAAGATATTGCCTACCCGATCGCTGAGGGACAAAGACCGCTGGAGAGGCGCGCCATTGCCGGCAAAGCCAGGGGATGGTCGGTTCACGTCGTCTACACTAGCTCGTCGGCGAGAGAACGACCGGAAGAAACCAGACGAAACAGGCGGGCGGGACTTATCCATGACTGCGTCAGGGCCACGGTATGATGGCGTCCTGTAAGGCTTGGAGAGACGGCGGACTATACCGCCTGGTCTAGTGAGTGAGCGATTGGAAGGGGATCCTAGAGGTGTTTGAGGTGGCGTGTTTCCCGGCACATACGACCGAATGGAACACCAATTTCGATGTGGTAGGAGGTGTTTGTTGTTCCTCGGCTTCCCGTCAACGCCGTGACTGAACATGGGAATCATGTCCTCGTCCGTCTGTTTGTCAAAATGGTGGACCTTGTTGCGCTTATTCAGGATGTCGGCCATCATATCCGGTGGTGGTGTATTAACAATAGCTGAGGAGATAACATTGGGCATGTACCGAAAGTCATTGTGCTTGGCTAATGCGAGCTTCGGGTTGGAGTAGAACTGTCCCACGGCCGCAAGGTGGACGTCGCCTGACAAGATAGTCACCCTAACCGATTTATCAGCTGCGAGGTCTTGCAAGTCCTCGATAACAATCGCTCGTTCATCCTTGTGGTTCTTGGCTGTCCAATGGTCGTCGAGATCATCCAGCACCTCAACGCCGCCATCAAACTTGTTTAAGAAGTTACCCAGCAGCCCGGCCTTACCGAGTGCTTTGACTGGATCCAGGAGGCGGGAGGTGAGGATATTTTCCAGCCAGACGAGTCTTGGGTAGGCGATGGGCACACCGAGCAGGACGAGGAGATGTTGTACTTTGCCCTTGGCGATCTCCTCGTAGCAACGATCCATCAATTTCTTCCATGTCTCCTCTGACACCACATCATCCCGCGTACGCTCGGTACGCGCATCAACGGCCAACAGCGCGACAGAACCGCCCAGTGACATGAAGAGACTTCGGCTCAGCTCATGAATATAGGGGCCTGGCCGCAGTCCCAATGCCCAGCTAGGCTCACTCACTTCCGTTTCGGCAGGGACGCTTTGATGCTGGAAGAGCATGTAGTACTTGAAAGCCACATTGCCCAGGCCCGAAAAGACAGGTGACATCATGAAATGATGTGGATAGCTGCCAAACCCGTCAATGATATCGTGATCGTCGTACATGTTGACCATAGGAATCTGACTGTTTGCCATGCCGAAGAGTCCCTGACTGAACCACATCGAGTACCTCTCAAGATAGAACGTCTCCAGTTCATCCTGCAGCTGGGGCGTGAAGGGGGCGTTGTGCTTGTGCAGCGGATTCTTGATCATCAGCCAGTCCTGGAACAGTCTGGTCTGCCGCATTACGGCGTCGTTGTAGATCTGGTCTCCGCCACCAATCATAACATGGAACGGTGTACTCTGATGCGTGTTGAGCACGTCCCGCCACATGGGATCCGGCCCGCTGAATTCGTCCGAGGGAACTGTGAGGCTGAATCCGTTACAGCTGTGGAACATGATGTTCATGGCAGTTCCCTTGGCCGGCACCCAGAACCCCGTGGATGGACCTCGGTTGATCCGGTAGGCGATACGTTGTTGTTCCTCGAGCAATTCGACTTCGATATTGAACCGCCAGAAGGTGTATCCTCTTTCCGCATGCAGGCGGAACCCTCGAACATCCTTATACTTGCCTGCTTTCTCACCGTCGCTTGCTGCGCGCTTCTTACGCGCGGTGAACGACCCAGGAGGATCGGTCGAGCCGTCTTGGTAACGTATATCTGCCGCACTCCGCGTCTTCTCAAAGAGACCGTTGTCACTCTCATCTCTGGAGAGATCCTTGCCCTCCCTGAGATGGTCAACCGGTCGCACATAGAGGGTCTCTCCCTTACGGCCCAGCTTAGGGTGGCCTGCAAGAGGGTCGACATGCTCCGGTGATAGCTCGCCGTGGATCTCGGCGGGAGGCGGCGGCAGCAGCTCGATAGGTTGGACGAAGAGGCGCAGTGTGGGCGCGATGTCATACGATGAGTCGACATCTTGGGTCACAATCATGACGGATCCTCTCCAAATCTCCCTTTCGCGAGGAGGCTCGTCCTTGGCTGCCCTTGAGGGTCCTCGCTCGGTGCGGATTCCGCAGAAGCGAAGAAGTGGTCCGCATTTCAAGTAAAGTGGTGGCTTGAATCTCGTAGGAGCTATAAAATCGGCATGCAGATGACCGCGCCGCCTTGGTTAGTCGGATATTTCAAAGCGAAGTCTTGATTATAAGTTCAGGGGATCCATCAAAGTAACATGAGAGTTATAATGTGACGAAGCTCTGTCATCACAAGCATGTTATACATGGTAGACGGACACATAAGACAGAGAGGCCCACAAAACAAGGTTGTCCTTGGCCTGCCCACTCATCATCGTCTTCGGACGGTTTAGGCAACAGTAACATACCGTGTGTATCGTCATATTCACCAACAAAGGCCTCGGCCTTTCTCGGCCGAGGTGGAGCACTGCCTCTGCGTTTCGACGGAGGCGCTTCCCACCAGGCCTTGTCCTTGTCCGCCTGCGCAGCTTCCGGGTCTTGCTCTTGGGTGAGATTCAGCATCGCACCAGAGAGCGTGCCAACGGTAGCCTTCCTCCACTCGTCCAGGTAGGTAGGAGGCTTGTACATGCCCTGGCCTGGTTGCAACTTCGTCCGACTATGGCCGTAAATGAGGTTGGAGACGCGGTGATGGTGTTCATCGTCGCTGCTGTCCGTGTCACTTCGGGCGTCATCCCTGCGCATGCGGTGAGTATGGCTTGCGTGACCTACTGCTGCCCCAGCAGTTCCCGTCGTCACTGCGATTTGAGATCCAGAGCCCTGGTTGCTGTATGTCCGCCGGTTCGGATTATTCTGGACTGGAGCAGGCTGACCAAGGAACTGATCCGTTTTCCTTTGACTGGGCGCATGGGACAGCTGCCCGACTGCAGCTGAAGGTACGACTTCCCGATCCAGCATAACACGTTCCGGCGCGGATGTCATCGTCCGATCATTTACGTTAAAATCTCTTGGGTGCACAGGCCTATCTGAAGGACCATGGCTAGTAGGGCCAACCATTCGGACTGTGGCTTCGTTTCTTTTCGAGCTGTTCCGCGCAATGTGTTGTTGGGCTTCAATCTGCTCTTTGGACCGAGGATCTTCGCCTTTGAAAGGGCCGGCTGGTACAGGCGCAGAGTAACCCGTTGGAGGGTTCTTCCTCAGCTTGTTGCTTGCACTTCTGGTCATGGTGCCGCCCGGGGTGGTCACAGGTGTAGTTGGAGGCTCATGATCTACACCGGTTACTATGTCCTTCTTCGCAGCTCGCTCGCGAAAGCTGAGGTGGCGCTGAGGCTGTCCCTGCATCGCAGGTGGTACCTTAGACATGTCCTGTGATGCTAGTGGTGCTGCGACGGAAATGTGAGGTTCCGGACCACGAGTTTGTGGTGCAACTTCATCTGCACTCCCTGTGTAAATCTGCCCGTTGTCTGGCGGAAGCTGAACTATCGGCTTGCTTTGGTTTACAGTAGGAGGTATAATCTCCTCCGGCCTCCTACTTTGAGTTCTCGGTACCTCCACGGCGAGAGCAGGTGGTGGTGCTCGCTCACTGAACCGTACTTGTTGCGGGACGGTATCCCTTTGCTGAGCAGAAAGCCCATTCCCTGTCACTTTCGCTGGTTGTCTTGTGGTGGTTGACTTGTCGCGAGCAGCTCGTTCGGCGGCTTCGGCTAGCGCTCGCTTTTCTTCTTTGGTAATGCTGTCGAGCGTCAGCTCAAGCCTCTGCAAGGGCGAGCGGTCATCTGCAAACTTTTTCCTATCCGGCCCTTGTCCCATTGAATCCCTTCTACTCGGGTCTCCAACCGAACCTCGCCGCTGGTGTGGCCTGTTTGGCACATCGCTTATACCGGCGCTTCTCGATGCTGAAGGGTCCGTTCCATTACGCCTGGCCGTCCCATCGGGCACGGCTCCCAACGTATCCCTAGTGCGGTCGAGCATTGGCAGCTCCCTCTGTTGGTCCTTGAATGTGGCTTCCATCGGGCTAGTAGGTCCTTGAGGCTGCCTCGATGTGCGGGAAGCTCCTTCTAACGATGGGTTGGTGGTGTACCGCGGCCCGCTGTTTCGGGAAGTTGGAGGAGGACCTCGCATGCCATTAGGCGCCGATGGGTTAGCTGTATAGTCGTAGACTGGTTCGTGATTCTTGCTACGTCGGCGACGGCGGTTCTCAAGAAGCTCAGGTGGGTACTGGTTTGCACCGGATGCAAGTGAAGGGGGACGAGAAGCTGGGCCTTGGTAGCTCGACCGGTTCGGTTCGGTGAGGGCGGTGTAAGTCGTATCATCCATCATGTCGGTATTGGTAGTCTGGGTGGAGTTACGATTCGACTTGTATTGGCCCATGGGTTGATGCGAGGTAGCGTCCAGTGACTGCCGGCGGTCAGGCGTCAAGGTACCGCTCCCCGAAGGACGACGAGCTTTGGGTTCCGGCAACTTGCCCCAGTAAGGGGCGGATGTTGACGAAGGCATGATTGGGCTCGGTTAGTAAAGCCCAAAGCTGCTAGATGTGCAGGTGTTCGCAGCTTCAGTGGATCATATCATTTGGTTGGTATAAGAGCTTGAGTGCTATATTAGTCTCGGGCCATACGTGGGAGAGCTGTCATGCAGATTCCCAGGACCTAGCCAATGCTTTGCAGACACATCCGGATCGGAGAAAGAGCTGCAGTCGTAACATGCAACACACCCGAATTAAGAACGACAGGCAAACCACAGCATGAAGGGAAACGAGGTCGTACAAGGCACGGAGGGGGAAAACTTCGAATGCATTGGATATATCTGCGCGCTAATGCGAGCTCTCACCGTCATCTTCGGGGCCAAGGTTGGGCACGAAGCAGGGAATAAAAGAGATGGCCGGCGTAGGAGCTCCGTATCCTTGTCGCTACCTAGCTGTGCTAGCATAGAAAACATGCAGAGACGCTACGGACTCGGTCCGTCACCGTGTTGAGACTTCCCGACTCGGTTAAGCGCGTGCGGGAATACATTGGGTCCAACCACCTAGTGTGCCCCAGCCGGCCTGCTCGACTGGCTACTCTGACCGTATAGAAATTCAGGTGGCAGGGCAAGAAAACCTCAACTTGGAACTGACTTGGCTATTTGCTCCATTCTCACTGCCTGGCTGAAGATCTTTATTTGTCTCCAGGTTGAGAGCTTGCCAACGACGATAGGGCGGCTCGTGTAGTGTTCAGGTACCAGCAGGAACCGATTTGATCTGCCATGAGACCTGTCCATCCGTCTGACCACAGGACACAAGTGGCATCCTCGCCGAGGGCTTTGCCCATGTTGTCTGGAGAAAAGGTGCACTCGTAGAACGGATAGAAGCTCAGAAACGAGTGCAAGCCCGCAGTACGGTAAAGATAGGCAAGGCCTAGGGAGTACTCCAGTTAGCCGGTTCAAGTATTGAGTCGACGAACTGATAAGACTCTGTAGACAAGCAGCACCCTAGAAACATAAGCTACGCTAACGTGCACCTTCAGTGTACACGATATCTCTCGTCATTTTGAGGTTGTCATGGATCGCCGAGTAGAAAGGAGATCGGGTCGGGTCGGGAGGTGACTCCTGAGCAATGGAACACGCTGTAAGAGACATTGAAGCCATCCACAAGGTATTGATGCCAGCAGTAACGTGTTTTGACAAGACTCGATGAGACAACATATGCTCGTTAGTCCAGGTAATTGCCTGCCAATCCTGAGATACCAGACCGGCTTGACTTGAGTACAGGTACGTTGGGCCGAGGGGCGGTTGCCCTTTGTAGGTGTCTCAACACACTAACAAAAGCATAGAGGTAACCTGGAACTTGATTGCAGCCAGGAGAATACCTTCCGAGGATCTAAACAGTCGGTGAAGAATGCTTGCCAGGCCACCTCCCGTACCTTTACCAGGAAACTTTGGAAAGGTAGCTGAAGCTGTTGTGAGAGATCACGGCTCGCATCGGTCGGAGCGTCACTGATCTTGGCAGGAGCTTGGTAGCCTGGACTTCCTCATCTCCAGCCAAAGACTAGGAATTAGGTGGGTAGAAGATATATTTTATGCATGCTTACTTTCCTTCATCTCACAAAGTCAAATGTTGACTGGCACTCAACTGCTCGTAGGTGAAGGGTGTTTTAAGTTGGAGAGACTCATGTTTGAGGTTTCGAGCTTACGGATTGGCCAGAACGCCCGGGTCACTAGACCCCTTAGGCTAGCTCCACTGTAAACTGCAACGGCCGCGTGTCGCAGCAAATGAGACGCCACTCTCTTCGCAGGGTCGTCGGGAAAGCGCAGTTGCATCAAGGGCTGTGCTTATTCAAGGACACCTTGCTGAATCGTCGGTGCTGACTCCGAGGGAGACTTCACGAAGGCGAAAACGATCTCTTACTTTGGGAAAGAGAAACCCGACTTCCAGATCAGAGCTCCAGGCGCTTGCGAGTCTGGATATTGTCTGTACTTGTCTTTCTTTTCATCTTTTACACCTCTTGGCCGCATGCGATAATTGGGTCAACTGGTCGCCGCTTCGGTACCAACGCCGTACCTCCTACCTGCACAACGTTCGGACGGTATCTGCTCGGACAAAGCACAAAACGCAAATCCCCGACTCCTATTCAGCCACTTCCGACCTCGACATTCAATAGCACTTTATAATATTTTATACCCTATCTTCGACGCTAGGAACCAGCTGGGCAGGGCCTTGTTGAATCCCTCAGCCGCCACGCTCGACTTCATCGAGCATACGTACACTTACGCCTTGACCCTAACTGTCGTTCATCCGGCAGCATGAAGGTCTCAGCCATTGCCAGCCTTATGGGCCTCGCTGCATTGGCGGCGGCGACACGTGTCCTCCCACGGAACTACGATGCAAACGACTACTACGTCCTACACCTCGAACGAGACGCCTCCCCCGATCAGGTGGCCCGAAGTTTAGGTCTGTCCCACGAGGGACCATTCGGAGAGCTGAAAGATCACCACGTCTTTGTCGCAAGAAAGAGCGAGGATGACATCGTCAAAAGGGAGCTGGTAGAACGAAGGCGGCGGCGTAAGAGGTCGTTGGGAGGCACCGACGTGCTGGATGGCGTCAAGTTCTCGCAGAAACAGAAGCTTCGCAAGCCATGGGAGAAGAGGGTGCTACCCAGAGCAGCTGGCCCAGCCAAACTCAATCTTAGACAAGAGTCGGTTCCCGTGGCGTCGGCAGTGGAGAGGCAAAGGTTTGTTGCCCAGCAACTGCAGATCAAGGACCCTATATTCAACGAGCAGTGGCATCTCTTCAACCCCGTTCAGGTTGGTCACGATGTCAACGTGACCGATGTCTGGCTGCAAGGCGTCACAGGCAAGAATGCGACGGTTGCCATCGTGGACGACGGACTCGACATGTACAGCGACGATCTGAAAGACAACTACTACGCCCAGGGATCCTACGATTTCAACGATAAGACGGACGAACCCAGGCCACGGCTCTCCGACGATAGACATGGAACACGGTGCGCAGGAGAGGTGTCAGCAGGCAAAAACAAGGTCTGTGGTGTTGGGGTTGCATACGACTCGCGAATCGCCGGGTTGAGGATATTGTCCAAGTTGATATCCGACGCCGACGAAGCTGTCGCCATGAACTACGACTTCCAAAATAACCAGATCTACTCCTGCTCGTGGGGCCCGCCCGACGATGGACGGAGTATGGATGCACCCGGCGTGCTCATCCGGCGAGCCATGCTTAATGCTGCGCAGAACGGACGAGGGGGCCTTGGTTCCATCTACGTCTTCGCTAGTGGCAATGGAGCGGCTAACGACGACAATTGCAACTTCGACGGATACACAAACAGCATTTACAGCATCACCGTAGGCGCCATCGACCGGAAGGGCAGCCATCCTTACTACTCGGAGAAGTGTTCTGCTAGTCTGGTGGTCACCTATTCTAGCGGCGGCGGTGACGCAATCCACACGACGGATGTTGGGCAGAACAGCTGCTCTGACCAGCACGGCGGTACCTCTGCTGCGGCCCCCCTTGCGGCTGGTATCTTTGCGCTTGCCTTGCAGGTTCGCCCTGACCTGTCATGGAGGGACATGCAATACCTAGCCATGGACACGGCCGTTCCTGTAAACACAGATATCGACGGGGAATGGCAGACCACAGCCATTGGCAAGAAGTATAGCCACACGTTCGCCTATGGCAAGATTGATAGCTACGGCCTTGTGGAGGCAGCCAAAACCTGGAAGAAGGTCAAGCCGCAAGCCTGGTTCTTTTCTCCGTGGATTCATGTTAACGAGGATATCCCGGAGGGTGACGTCGGACTCTCGGTCAGCTTTGAAGTAACTCCAGAGATGTTGGATGAGGCAAATTTGGAGCGTCTCGAGCACGTCACGGTCACCATGAACGTGGCTCACACTCGTCGCGGTGATATCAGCGTTGATCTGATCAGCCCAAGCAAGGTCGTTAGTCATCTCGCTGCTACGCGCCGTCTTGATAACACCGAGGCCGGCTATGATGACTGGACCTTCATGAGCGTTGTCCACTGGTGAGTAATTCTACTTCGTCCCCTTCCTTTCCCATAGGCTTTATACTGACCAGCTTGTAGGGGCGAGACCGGTTTGGGCACTTGGACTATTGTTGTTAAAGACACAAAGATCAATGAGCACAGGGGCAAGTTCATCGACTGGCACCTGAAGCTATGGGGCGAGTCCGTAGACCCCTCCAAAGCCAAGGTCCTCCCTATGCCCACAGAGGAGGACGACAACGATCACGCCGTCATTGCGACGACAACATTAGCCGCGACCACCACCAGCCTGCCTCCCGACCCGGCTGCCACCGAGACCGATGCCCTTCCTACCGGCAACCCATCAGACCACCCTGACCGTCCTGTCAACGCGAAGCCAACCGAAACAACCAGCTCTGCCACAGTTCCCGCTACGGTTTCCGCAACCAACACGGCACCTGCTCAAGAGGCAGAGACCACTGCCCCCTCCACCTGGCTTCCTTCGTTCCTTCCTACGTTTGGCGTTTCCGGCCGCACGCAAGTCTGGATCTACGGCTCCGTCGGCCTTATTGCAGTCTTCTGCTCCGGACTGGGCGTCTACTTCTACATGGCCCGTCGTCGCCGTGTGCGCAACGGTGAAGCACGTGCCGATTATGACTTCGAGCTTCTGAACGATGAAGAAGCGGAGGGCCTCAACTCCGGTGAGAAGGGTGCCGCTGGCAAGAACGGAAGGGCAGGACGGAGAACCAGAGGTGGAGAGTTGTATGACGCTTTCGCTGGTGGCAGCGACGACGATGACGATGACGATGAGTATCGGGATCGTGCTTATAACGAGATCATGGGCGGCAGCAGTGAAGGCAGGGAGGAAGTAGGTGAGAAGAGGAGAGAAAGAAGGGGTGAGGAAGACGATGGTAGTGACGAGAGTGATCAGCATGTTGTTGGGGACGATGACGATGATGAGGAGGAAGACGCACCGTTAAGGAATACTGGTCATTAAACTGGATCAGTAGTCTGGAGTTTGTTTGTTTATAGTTCATTACCTCCTACTAATCGTCTCCTCGAGGGTCATGGAAATCCTACCCCCGTTTCCAAGTACCGTCTCTGCATCTCCACGGCTCGTTTCCCACGCTTTGCTCGTGGTCCTCATCTGGTCGTGACTTCACTATTCTGGAAATATCCAAAGAACGTTATTATTTCAATCATCTGTTCCTCAAGTCACCCTGCTCAGTTGAGCAAATCATGGAATGCAAAGACTTAAGGTAATAACACAACATGTTACCGCCAGAATACGGTAATCAATACTGTTAGGATGTTATTCTTTGTAAGAGCAGTATTCATCCAGGTCAATGGAACTGTAGGGTACCTTAACAATGACTGTTACGTAAACGTGGTGTTTGGAGGTGCTAAAACAGGGGTACCTCTGCGGCTGAGAGGGGGCGGTGGGTCGTACCCGGCAAGCTGTCCGTTATCGCGGTAGCGACACAGCTCAATGACACGCAAGCTCTCTGAAGCTCCTCAGCAAGGCAATCACAGGTCTAATCGTATGTCTGAGAGACTGTCTTGACACACGGCTTGATGCCCTTTATACCCCAGGGACTATTTTCTATTTTCCCCATACAACCGGCCTCGGATTGACGTCTGGTCCAAAAGAACAAAGTGCGCACAAGCTCTGGCAGCTCTTGCGCGTACTTCTTATCGATCTCCGACGTTAGGCGCCAGCACTGAAGCCGTTGCGCAACGTCCTGAATAGAACGGACAAGATGGCATTACCACCGAAAGCGAACGTGGGAACAATCTCTTGAACAAACTTTCATTGAGAGTGTAACTAACACTGCACCAGATCTTCCGCGTCCTCGCCGACCTCTCCCACCTAGCGGCAATATGCGTCCTCATCTTCTCCATCCACCGTAACAGGAGCGCCGAAGGTAAATCCTCCCCGGTCTCTCTCCTCCCATCGCGTATCTCCAGCTAACCGAACTCTCCAGGCGTATCCCTGATAACTCAGATCCTCTACTCCGTCGTCTACGTCTCCCGATACCTGGACTTGTTCCACACGAGGAATGGCTGGAACGTCACATTCAAGATCTTCTACCTCCTATCCGCCTTCTACACCATCGTCATCATGCGCTTCGCATATCCCAGGACACGAGAACGCGAGGTGGCGTGGAAGCTGGGCGGGCTGGTGCTGGGCGTCTCGCTTGTGCTCTCGCCGTTCGTGATGCTTATTTTCGAGCCGAAGATGTACTGGAGTTTCACCACGGTACGCCTCAACTGTCCCCTCCCTAAACCCCCTTATCAACGGTACACTAACATTGCTTTCCTCTCTAGTGGTCAATAACCTTCTCCCTAATCCTCGAATCCGTCTGCGTTCTCCCCCAACTGCTCCTCCTTCGCCAAACCACCGTGCCAACGGTCATCACCTCCTTCTACATCCTCTTCCTCGGCTCCTACCGCGCCCTCTACATCCTCAACTGGATCTGGCGCGGTCTCGACCTCAGCGACCGCCATGTCAACCCGGTGTCCGTCATCTTCGGCATCATCCAGACTGCCTTCTACGTCGATTTCGCTTGGGTATACTGGACGCGTCAACGGGTTAAGCTGCGCGATGGCGCTGTGGTGGACGCGGATGACCTGCGCCGGGGTTGGTTGCTGAACAGAATCTTTGGGAAACATATTGAGAATATGGAGCCTAGTGATGAAGAGAGTCGGACGGGGCTGGGTATCGGGGGCAGGGGTGGGAGGACGGGTGGGAATGGACGGGCGAAGTGGGGAGCTAGAGGGATTAGTGTGAGTGCTGATGATGGGGTTCTCGATCATGAGGAACACCATGGTATGTTGGACGATGAAGACGATGAGGAGGAGCACGGAGTCATTGGACAGGTGGATCCGGACGCGAAGATGCAGGATCCGGATGAGTTGGCCAAGGCGTTGGAGGACGATGATGATGAGGATGCGACGTTGCCGGGTGGAAATACGAGGGGAGAGGCGAGTGCTAGTGGTGTTAGGGGCGGAGATGAGTGGAATGATTGAGAAGTGTAACGATAGGGGACATGGGGAAGGGAGTAACTAGTGAGGATCGAATGAATGGCTGTACATAAGGTACGCTTCGATGCTGGGCTGTCATGGCATTTGAAGTCAACAGGCTTTGCGGCGTTGATATGGGACATTGTACAACATTACATGTTTGTCTCTCAGCACAATTTGGCGGTCAAGGTTTAAGTCTGATTTCATGTTCGCGAATGTCCATTCTTTGCATCTCATTATCATGTATCATAACGCTATCAAATTGCCGACCACTACTCCAACGACTTATATCCAGAGACTGTCTCCTTCACTGAACCTAGG
This sequence comes from Coniochaeta pulveracea, assembly GCA_003635345.1. NCBI lineage: Eukaryota > Fungi > Ascomycota > Sordariomycetes > Coniochaetales > Coniochaetaceae > Coniochaeta > Coniochaeta pulveracea. The sequence continues at coordinate 126,757 of QVQW01000042.1, read as the reverse complement.
CGATAGCCACCTGCCTAAGATCCTAGCTACGACCATGTCGAGATATCTCCCAAAGCGCTCTTAGCACCGCCAGTCCACCCCCTTGGGTTTCCACCGTGCGTCCCCGACCGCGGTTGTTGGGATCCCAATCCACATTGCTTCGTTTAATGAGTGGCTTCTGACCGCCCTCCTCGCGCAAGCCATTATTTGGGGGTATCAGTGCTTTACCTGGGTTGCCCCATCTGGGGTCATCCGGTACGTCCCCATTTCTATAGTCAACAGCGGTCGGGTCTTCCGGCCCAAGATCCCCTTCTTGAATGTCCAGCGTGTCCATCGTTAGGTTCAGTAAACCGACCGTCCACCACATGCCGAACTTGCCCTCTGCATCCCGTGTCAGGAGCGCCGCCATGGCATTGTGACGGATCCAGCCGACATATGTCTTGCATGCTTGAGTATGGGCTTCTTTGACCTGTCTGAATGCCCGTTCCTCTATCGCCGGGGCAAGATCCGAGACAAGCTCTAGTGGTGCGCAGAAGGCGGTCAGGTGATGGAAGTAGATGCCTTTGAAGGTATGGGAATCCTGCGAGCAGTCGCCTCTCACGTCGCATACGTCCTCCAAGATTCCTGCTCGCCCGAGACCATGCCAGTATGGTATACGACCAGGTGGGAGGCTGGAGATGTCATCCACAGGCCTGTTGGTCTTGATGTCATAGCCAGTGGCGGCGATGACGTCCTGGATCAACCGATGCCCGTCAAAGAGATAGGAGGTGTTTCCTGTGACCTTGAACAGACCCAGCTGTCCGGATAGGATGACACCTTGGTTATAAGTGTAGAGCATCCCGTTCGGTACGTCACACCTTGTATTGTTACTTAAGGGGTTGTTGTATCCTGAAATGTGGAAGCCATCAATATATAATCCCCGGGAATTCCGCATACCAGATCGCTTGAGCCAAGCATATGTACGCATGGCTGCGTCGAGGTATCGTGAATCATGAGGTTTCCAACCCGTTGTCGTCGGGGTCTCGTTTTCCATACCGGCAGTTGTATCATCCGCAAACGGGGACGCATTGTCGTCTCCAGGGAAATACAGATACATAGCAATGGACGCTGAGATGAACAACTCGTTGGTGATGGCGTTCTTGTAGGGTTCGAGCCGTGGATTCCAGGTCATGCCACCGCCACATAGCTTCTCGTCCCAGCCCTTGTTGGCCAGCTCCCAGAATATCCTCGCTCGATGGGCAAAAGCCGACATCCAGAGATTGCCATGCCAGGACTGATTAACGAGCATTCTCGGAATCTGTTGGTTGGAGGCAATACCAGTTTGCGATCCTCCGGCCTGGTAGTGCAACGCCGTGTGCAGGTCAATGAACTGGATCGTGTCAAGCCAGCCTAACACAACCCAGAGTATATCATCGAACGCCTCGTTCCGAATCGCAAAGGCATCTTGGCCAAAGTAATACCCTACCAACTGCGTAAAGTAGGTCGCCACAAGGTTCTCTTTCACCTGGTAATCTCTGGGCTCTGATGAGCGCAAACTGGCTAATAGTTGGGACAATGACTGCAGAGCTCCGGAGATATGCGATCCCATGACGGCGGCTGTCCAGTCGATCGAAGTTGGCCATGTCCCCAGCCACGGTTGGAAGTAGCTCTCCTGCATAACCTGGAGAGCCTCCAACACGTCGTCAATAACCTGCAGATCGGGGGGAACCGTACCATTGCCAGCTTTGTTCGGCTGAGAAAGGCCGTCTGGTACGAACGATAGAGAAGCCGTGGCACAAGCCGATGCGGCCAGCACCGCCACGCTTATGGACCTCGGTGACTTCATGGTGCGTACGATGGTTGAGAGATATGCTCGAGTCTGGGACAAGCCATTGATGGTTTAGACGTGAGCGCTGAAAATGAAGTCCTCGCCAGTACAGCAGGGTGAGCTTGCTGCGCCGTTATCTCAAGGTCCACCAGTCATGATGGCACATGGGAAGGGTTTGGTGGCGGGCTGGCTTGTGGTCCGATGAGATCAAGTCCACTAATACGAGAGAAAGCGTCCCAGTTTCGTCAATGCAACATTCGGACTGCCAACAGTATATCGTTATGTACAAGGCTTCCGAATATGAACTGAAACCAAGAAAAGGAGTGTCGGCATGTTGGCATCGTTGGAGAGAGCCCTGGTTCTGGAACGAGGTGCGGCGGGGGTTACCCCAAACTCCTTGAGCCAATGGTTACAACGCGGTAAAACAGGTGTAACCCTAACCCCTACCAGACCTAGGCACGTCTATACAAAGTATTCCTTGAAGTAATAACGCCTCTCAATAAACATCTTCTACTTATAATTAATATACTACCGTTCATACCCGATAAGCGATTTTCCTCCTACAGCTTGTCTAGCCCTCAGAATACTGAGGCAGGTAGGTAGTTTATCCTCCCAGCTCGGGTTCATCCTGACGCCCCAGCTTGATCATCTGCAGTGAGTCCGAGTTATAGCAGCTATTACAGATCCCCTGCGCCGCCGTAGCTGAAGGACTATACAAAGACTGCTTTGATAACCCAAGTCGCAACCCCAACGCTTGCTCCGATGGGTAGACATTTTTGTTGTCGAGCTTTAGAAAGGCCTACATGGTACATTGCGACATGGCACCAAAAGCCCACCGTGGCGGCAGACAAGAGCGCTATGGAGGCTGTAGATTGATGATGCGCAAGACATAGCGTAAGATGATCGGTGATGATGTACCTGAGTAGGAGACCAGAGGCCAGCACTACCCACAAGACGTTAGAGGATGACGGGAAACGCATGATGAGCAGCGGAAAATATGCAGGTGATACCTGGAAAGCTGAAAGCCTGATGAGCTTTGGTTGGTTGTATCGACTGAAGAATAAAGCTGTTGGCACGGCGTAATAGGCAACATGTTACCTGAAGTGCAGCGAAATAGTGGGCACGGGTAGCAGGCCCGGTCCTCCTAGCCGCATTCATGGGTACGGCTGTGCCGCAACGACCGTTGCCTCTGTTCCTAAAATCATGTTGACTTCCTGCATGTTGCTATCGCCAACATCGTATGACTTGCTCCCTGAATTTCTTGAGCTGATAGGATTGTCTCCGGAAGTGTCTTTTGCCGAGCTGTCCAGACGGACATTGCCTGCCTCATCGAGGTGGGATATTGCATCTACTAGCACCATGTAAACAAAGATTGAGCCGACCGAGCAGGATCTCGCGGCAATCCCTAGCAATCCTATTGCCTTTGCCCCGGTACCCTTGAGTATATCTTTGGAGGTCGACGACGAAGTCGACGATGGTTTCGATACAGATGATTTCGATGACGAGGCCGATTTGGAACTCCTTGAGAAAGTCGCTGCCGTGGAACAGGCCTTTTCTGCTGGCACACATAAAAAGACTTGGCGGGGCGATTCATCTTTACTACGGCTCTAGTGACTAAGCCCCTTTCTCACAGATGTACCGGTGGCGGTGTAGAAGTGGAAAATACGTCTTTCTAACGTTTCGGGACGTCCTTTCAACGGGAATGTTGTATCATCCCAAGCATAGACTACACAAACCACAGGATGCAGACACGCCTGCAGTCCATCCGGCTTTACCCCTGTGAACCACGCTCGTAACCCCTAAATCTCTGGAGAAGCCCAGCAAAGAAAGGAGCACGGGCGCCACTGGTTCCTTGTTCGTCCTCAAAGGCCTCCACCTTGGTGTACTGGTCCACTTGTTTTCCATCATTCCATGACGACTCTGTACCATCACCCTCGTTGACAGCATAAATGCCGAACTGAGATAGCCCGTTTTCATTTTGACCCGTCTCATCCGGCACATGGCCCCAACCAAGCCAGATTCGAGTCGCCGGCGGAAAGGAGGCAGCTATCTGCTCAGGGCTCATCCACGCGGCGTTGGATGGCAGCTTGCTAAGAATGTTGCCTCCAGCGATAAGAGCCGCCACAGAGGCGATTGTGGTAGGGCTGCTGGGGAGGATGGCGGTGTCCCGCATGAGAACCCAGCTTGCGAGGAGAAGGACAAGGGTGATACCGAGGAGGGCTTCCAGGACACGAGTCGACACGGGATCTTGGACCACTCGCCGACGCCCGAGACGGTCGGTTGCAGTTGCGTTGTAGACGTGCCGGGCATCGGCATCGCTGTCGCCCAAGGTGGAGTTTCTGCAGCTGTATGATCCTTTGCAGTTGAGCGGTACACGGTTCATTCCAAGGTTTTGTGCTAGGATAATGCCGTGTTGGAATTTGATGGCGTCCCGAATTGCATTCTCCGCCGAAGCGTTACCTAGTTCGCGAAGGGGTATCGCCCACGGGGACGAAACAAGAAACCCAAAGAACTCATCGAGGAGCTCGGTTCCCAATTGGACCCACGCCAGCCCATATTCTAAGCTCCATAGTCCAATATCCGACTTTTCCATGATGGATGGACGGGCTGTATCCTCACGAGGCCTGGGCGGATTCTGGACGTCCAGATCTAGACTCAGTCCGCGAAACGTGATGTCCACGTCCACCACCTCGTAAGACATGTTGCAACCCATGACTGCGATGTGCTCAATGGCTTTGTCTGCTTCCCAGTCGAATTTCCCCCAAGTATAGAGTAAATCAGAGCATCCCTGGTTGTCTGATGCACCACTCGTGCCGCCACCGCGGCCGAAATATGTTGCATTCTCATATGTGCTCAACAGTAGGTTGTACCGTAATCGTTCGAACTTTTCAAGGCTGCTGTTTGTTGTCAATCCACACTCCTCTCCTTTGACGGATATGCCCAAAGGATTTTGATACTCGCCATAAAAGAATTCGTAGTGGCGAGTGAGATTGTACGTTATTTCAGTTGAGTCGTATAAGCGGCAGTCAAGTTTCTCACGGACAGCCGGGAGCACTGCTGCAACCGACGCGGTAGATGCGTTAAACCCTGAACTTGATGGTAAGGAGACGGTAGGCACATATTGCGCGAATGCCAGGTTCTCAAAGGTCCATTGTGGGTAGGATAGATTACTTGTGAGGATAAGCGATGACAAGATGTTGGGCTGCTCGTCCATATCCTCCCCTGCTGTTAACCCTGGTTGCAACATGAACGATTGGTTGGGCAGGAGCGTAACGGCTTCGGATGTTGGAATTGAAAGTGGTTGGAAGAGGGAGGACGTGAAAGTGGTGAACATGGATGCCACCAGAAAGACTAGTGTTGCTGCACACGCCCCAAAGTTGGCCAGCTGGATTTCTTTGATGATGGTGCGAGGAAGCGACATGTCCAGAAAATCCAGCGTTGTGAAGACTTCCGGAGATGCAGTGCGCTTCAAGGTTGAATATGGTGCAAGGGCCCTGACCCGGAAGTCCATGGAGGAGAAAGCCATGGCCAACAAACCAAACACGAGGGCGGGGATGGTTGTCCAGGTGTAGTGGATGTACGTGTCATCGGCAACATCGCCCAGTCCGTCTTCGACGGTGGATTTGTGAAGCAACAACTCTAACGCGATAATCAGAACAACCAGGACATGGCATAACACACCACGCGAGACTGGGTGGAGGAGTGTAGGCTGACGTGGTTTCGAAACAACTTGCGAGAGTCCGCGGTTCTTCGAGTCAAGTTCACCTTGGCTGTCAAGAATACCGAACTGCATCTGGTATGTTTCCTGGTCCTGGACAATACCGGAGCTGAACCTGGAGTCTCTCAAGACTTGCTCGTGGACCTCGATGTCAGCAGCGCCCAAACCCCGCAATCTACTTGTGAGGTCATGACTGTGGAGGATGAGCGACGCTGTCCCTAGCATAGTGGTAGGACTGCAGGGCAGTATGCCCTGCGCAGACACATGGAATGCTAGGAACAGAGTCAGTGCCAGACAGGCAATCACCATGCCTGCCATCCATTGAGCAGCCCAATTGCGTACTACCAAACGATCCTGATTCACGAGCACGGAGCCTGTTGCAGCTATGGCTGCCGACTCCATGAGAGACTGTTTCGCGATGATAGCAGCATGCTGCCTGTAGTAGCCAGTAACGACCTCTTGCAGAAAGTCTTCATCGTAGAGACGAAGGGTTGACGTGTTTGGCGCTAACTGCGTGAAGATACTGCTCATCATATATCCGTCCGCGTTCACACTTGTATTACCAACCACGAAGCTGTGTTGGCCCCAAATGAGTCCCTGAGATGATTCGATGCTGTTGTTGTACGATGCTTGGACAGCGGCAAAAATGTCCCAACCACTAACGGCATCCAGCGTTATATTAGGAGTGCCCGTTGATTCTGTAATGTCGCGGACGTCGGTGCCATTGCGAACAATGTCGAGCTTAACCGTAGTATGCTGTGGTGTACAAAGTATCTGGGTTGACCGGGACATCTTCCCCGGCCAGGGATGTGAAGGGTGGCCGGTATAGTCCGTAGTGTTGACAGAAAGATCCTCATATGTGGTGTAGTTTGCGTACATTGCGAGGATTCTCTTCCCTGCGTCATCCTCTGTCCCATCACACTGTACCACGGCTATTCTCGTCACGTCCATTGGCTCACAGATGTGGCCCTCTCCCCCTGGTGAATCCGGGTCGGTGTGACAGTCTCCGGCAGGCACACCTGGAAGTTGGACCAATTTGACATTGCAGCCAGAAGAAGTGAGAGTAACGTTCATCGTATTGGTTTGGTGACCACTAGTGACTTCAGATCCTGTCATCACGAGGCCAACCGGTTCACAATCCAGAGACGCATAGAACCCATCAACAGCAAGACGAAGTTCTGCATTCTCAGCCGCATTGGCTTGGACTGACTGAAAGGCGTAGTCTTTTGACATTCCATCCGGATACGTCAGGTTTCCTGCAATAAGCCCGCGGACAATGTAGTAAGACAGACTGCCGGCTCGGTCAAGATTCGTGCGATTGTTGACAAAACGATCCAGTAGGACAAACGAGTCTGAGGGGTAGTCGACGGAGGTCCATGACAGGGTGAGGAGACCAGTCGAGACTATAATCATGATCTTAACGATAAGGGCCACGCAGGCCGTGGCAGCTGTCGCAAAATCTCTGTTACGACACGCGACGAACGGAACGAAATACTGCAGGCCAGAGAAATAGTCCAGCAATAGTGTACGGCTCGCCGGAACGCCTTGTTGCGAAAGGCGAATCCATGGTGCAATGACTTTGCTCTGATAGTCGACACGGTTCCACAGAGCCGCTACCAAGGTCAGGACGGCAGTTGGGCCAAAAGTCCAGAGGTAGTGTTGATTGGAAGATGCCGACGCGATACCATTGTGCTGGCTGGAGACCGAGACCAAGACCTCTATGGCTACGAGGATGACGACAAAAACAAGTGCGAAAGAGATAAGAACAGAGCGGCGCAGGTAGAAGGGTCGCCATGGAAATGTCGTCCTCGTGGCCACGGCTGCCAATGGCTCTGACTCCATGTTGTATCCGTGATAGGCCTCAGTTGCAGTGGCCAAGTGTTTTGTATCTGAGCGACGGTGTGAAGACCAAGTGGGTGCTGGAAAGTCGCCATCATTTGTAGAAGCCATCGTAGCTGTTGTTGCTCACAGCTTTCCCAGAAAGTTGCCGCATACATGGTCAAGAGAATTGATGAGAAAGTCGGAAGGAGCAGGATGTGAGGCGTCACGCCGTCAGCAAGATCCTTGTCTGTTCCTTCCTGCAACTTAGCCTCCTTGGATACCCAGTAGACTAGGTGGTGCTAGGAGGTTACCCAAAGGAGTTAAGAGACACCCCAGCTGCATGGTACAGGCTAGGTCAAGATGTACCTACGATAAAGTCGGGATGAAATACACGTATGGCCTGTCAGTACTGTTAGTTTTGCGTCGAAGAATGTTTTCCAATGACCTGGGACAAACTACCAAGTATTCAAAGCTGTCTGCTCTAGAAGCCAGAGAGACGACCACATCCCCCTGGATGACATGACGATGCGTTCGAGTACCGACTACCGGCAATGCAGTTGAGGGCGGGAGCCAAGACGGGATTTGGGGGCTGGGCAATGGTGAGATGGGAACCTGAAAATGAAACAACCGCCCCACAAGTGTAAGCGCCAACCTGGACGCTCCTTCCCCATGAGCCAATCCCAACCTCGAGTGTCGGGATCCTGCATGCGCTCTTTGGCAGTGGCCGAGTTTGATCAGCCGCGTCTGGTATCAATGACCCGAGCGATACTATAGTAATGCGAGGTTGCCTGGGCTGGCTTTGTGGCCATGGAGTATGATATTGTACCGCAAAACTTCTGGGCACTTGATGGGATACAAAAGACAAAAGATTAGGTCGTACCCGGAATCGAACCGGGATCTCCGGAATCAGAATCCGACGTGATAACCGCTACACTATACAACCGACATGCTGATATTCACGGATACTTTCACCTATGAACGTGTACAAAACTTGTAATGCTCAACGAGACATGGCGCAAGTGGCTGAATAGAACTGCTTTATAGACACTGAGGGGATACCGGTTCACAAGCTTCGTTGATTCATTAATCATAAACTCGTCGGCGACATTGCTTAGGACACTCGTCTATGCTTCCATGTGCGGGATCATCTCACCTGCCCTCCAAAGCAGCAGCCGCCCGTTCCAAAAATGCGTTGAAGTCCTTGATCTGCTTTAAGGCACCGCCAGAGGTGCTCCTCGAGCAGGCTTGCTCTGTCACCTTACTGATCTGGTACTCGAGATTCGCGAGTTCAACCTTGCTTTGTTCCGCTGCGGTAAGAGCAGGAGCAGCAAGTCCGGTTTCGACAGCCAGATCGATGTCGTGCATTGTGGAGGAGAGGTTGAGGTGTTCCTACGACCCAGAGTGTTAGCATAACGTATTCGAGTAGTACATCGGGAGACAGTCTGAACATACTAGAGCCTCTTTGCTCTCCTCTTCATGCTTGATTCGCACGGCATCTATCTTGAGCGCTACCTGCTCTCTCTCGGCCCTGATGTCGAGGATTTCTTGTCGCAGAGCAAGCTTGGTCTTTTGCGAGGCCTTGAGTCGTTTCTGGAGCGCATATAGGGTGTCAAGCGCGATGGTGTGCTCCAGCAGACGCGTTCGGAATTCTTCTCGGAATGCCTCAAGTGCCCTCATCATGGTGCGATACTCGCGTCTGCTGGCGGCATCCTCGGCTGCACTGCCTTTTTCGGTCAGGTTTGCCAGTAATCCGTCTATCATTTCGTCACACATTTGTGCTAAGACATCCACGGCATTCACACCCGCTCTGTTGGCGAAAGGAATGGAGTCGTCCAGCCCAAGTATGTCCGCTCCTTCCTCGCCGTCGGCGTGATCAAGGCGGACTTTCTTGGTGAAGCGTTGCACTACCACCGGCACTGTTCCGCCCTGAAGCTCATCTTCACCATCCTCTGCCGGAGCCTTGCTTTTCCTCTTCACTGTTGGTTTCTTTGGTCTTGATACTGCTTGTTGATTCTTAGCTTTCTTCGTCTTCGGTTGTTGTTGAGATGCAGGACTCCGTGCTGGAGCTTGCGTGCGGCGCCGTTGCGTGGCTGGCTCCCCCTCCGACTGTTGAGTTTGTTCCTGCTCAGGCGACTCTGGAGCAGCTAGGCTCCTTCGCGGCCGTTTTCGCCCAAGGCGACGTGCGGCCTCCGTTTCGGTGACCTCCTCTGCCTCTTCCTGCTCCTGTGGCTCCTCTTGCTCTGGCGGCTCTTCCGATGCCTGTTTGTCCGGTTGTTCCTCCTCGGCCTCCTCAGCCTCTTCCGTTACTGAAATCGGCAATACTTTCGGTTTTCTCCCTCTTTTGTTCTTCTTCAAGCCTCTTTTGGGTGATATGGCAGCTGCTTCCCTCGTCATTTGCCCCTCATTGGGCTCATTTTGCTCCTGAGACTGCTCCTGTTCCCGTACTGGTGACGGGTTTTCCTTGGCCGTACGCTTGCTCTTCCGTAACTCAGTAACCGGTGACTTGACGGCCGCTTTCCTTGTCTTCTTTGCCTTGCTTGGCGTTTTCTCTGCCGTGGGGGACAAACCCTCAGGCTCCCCCGTCCTCTCTGGAGAGAGCTCATCCACATCGCCTGGTACACTTGCCCCTGACAATCTAACATTAGCCCGCCTACCAGTCGACCCATCGTCAGGCGAACTCTGACGCGCCAACCTTCCGAGCCTCTGGCTTGTTGCAGTCGGCGACAACTCATCGATTTCCCCGAGACTTGCGCTTCCCGCAGAAAGTCTTGTACTTCCACCAGACAATCTCTGGTTCACACCACCAGACCCACTGCTCCGTGCCGCAGACTTCCTTCTCTCCACCTGCCGGATAAGCGGCGAGCTAGCCTCCACCCCAGCTAATCCAGATATCTCGTCTTCTTCATCCGGGCTCTGCTGCTGCGCCATGACAGCCCTCTGCAGCGCAGCGCTAGAGGCCGGCGCGACCACCACCCGTTCGCGTCTCCCACTTCCGGGGGCATCAGCTGGACTCTCAGAGACGAAGTTATCGACCACCTGAGCAGACAGGCTTGTCCTTGACACCTCCACACTTGGACGTCCATTGCCTGTCACCGGCGTTGGGCGCGGGAGTGATTCCAGCTCATTCCCATCTTCCCCTTCCTCGGTAGCAGTGGGCGCCACAACCGCCAGCGTCGCTGTGGTAGCCGTAACCGCTGTGCGTACAGATTGTGTCTCCTCCGTGGTATGGTCGGGTATATCGTAGACATCTCTTCTACCCGAACTCCTTCTCGGAACCTCATTCTCGTTTGCCGGCTCTGGAGGGTTGATGCGCCTGCGCTTGGCGGACGTATTAGGATTCGCCGAGCGCGGTGCTGCTGGCGGAGACGGTACTTTCGGTGTGGGAGGTAGTGCTTGTGTGGGAGGTAATAGCTCCTCGAGGTCGGCTGGAAGCTGTGGTTCGGCTTCGGGAAAGACGAAACCGAAAGATACATCCTCGACTTCGTGGCGGCCGGCGCCGCGCATGCGCATCAGCATGCGCTCCTCTCCTGTTGCACTGTTAGACAAGCTTGATCGCAGATTGTGAAAAGATTGACCTACTCGTCGCCATTGCTTTCGAATGAGCTCCGGCCGAACTTGTGAAGGTGGCGCCGTTATGTCATTTTTTTGAATGTCGTTTTGCTGGTCAAGGTGACGCGCTGAGGGAGACGCGTTGTGGGGGGGGACCAACAGAAATGGATAGCTAAACTGAAGCTTGTGACTTTGGAGGTTCACAGGCCCCTAACCCTGAACTCACACCTAATGTTACACATCTTCAACCAAAGAAGTGGTCCTACGTCTGAGCTTGACCATGCATGCGCGAGTTAGGCCGGTTATGAACACAATGACCACAACAGACCATAGATTCGGTCTGTTGTAGTATCCTCACTCCAAAAACGAATGCGAGTTGTACGAAGCAATAAGTCAAGTCCGTCTCTAAGCCATGCAACGTAGAGGTAACTTCAGGGACTATCGCGTAGCTGTGGCTGTATCAGACTGTGTACGCCGTGTCCTCCATCTAATGGCGTCTATTTTTCAAGGTTTGGCCTGGCTCGGTATCTTAACCTGCTGCCCAGATCCATAGCCTACTATCGGGACTTGAACTCGTCTGTCTGGTCCACGTCAACTCCGAGTCATTTGTGTTTTCGGTGGGATACCGATAAATGATCTATATCGACATGCGCCTGGCTTCACATCCTCTTTTTGGTTTGATTATTATTAGCGGCATGACAACATGGTCGTTCTGGCACGTAGCCTGGGTATAATGCTCAAGGGCTTCCTTAGCTTCCCTGCTGCTTCCTTTCCACCCACGGTTCGCCCTCCTCATCTGGATTCTTCCTCACCCATTGCATCTTTTCCTCATCAAATATGTGACTATGGACAGCTTGTCAGTGCATTCACCACCTACACTTTGACTGGGAAACTTACTAGTTATACTCCGTGTTCGACAACGCCTTCCCTCCATACTCCCCCACCAAAAAGTCCCTGAACTTGTAAGGAATCTTGGCCTTCACCCCTTCAAACTTCGTCTCCCTCAGCGGGTAGAGGTACGTATCCTGCAGTCTCGTCAGCGACCACTGTCCTGGTCTTTCAACTGAGGATGCAGCATACCCTATACTCATGGCCGTCCTTACTCCCCAACATTCCCTCCCCTTGCGGGTGCGTGAGGTTATATCGCACAGCAGTGATGTCGATGAATAACCCAGACACGGTATCGATCCACCGCGCATCAATGAGGTTATACATGTCGCTCTGATCCCGAACCACGTAGTTCGGGTTGACCTCCAGGAGGTAGTGTCTGCCGCCACCTATTCGGCGGTAGCGGTGATAGGTCATGTTGTAGTACGCCGCGAGGTAGAACATGCTGGATTCTGTGACTTGCACGTCTAGATCTGAGTCCCAGGGGAGAATCTAGAGGCTTGGTTAGCTTGTCTGAACTAGGCAGGCAGGGGAGGCCAGATGTTATAAGGGGCAAAGGTCAGGTAAGGGGGTATCGCACTTGTTTGTTCCACCACCACCCCAATAGGGTACCATGCATCAACCACGTTTCTATTCCCAAACTTTGGAACGTCATCAAGTAACTTCGTACAAGATCGCGTAGGGCTTTGGTTTGCTCCGTATAGTTCAGAGCATGAGCGGCGAATCTGGGTGCCATGTCAGTCACCGTTGAAGACTTCCCACCCCCCGTCGTTGCTTGGCTTACCGGCCGTCATAATGCATGCTAAATCTAGGGGGGATATTAGCTTGAGCTTCGTCGTGATACGGGTTTAGACAAACTCTTACGTAGATTCAACTATGCAAAACGAAGAGTCAGTACCTATTAGCCTTACACGATCGGACAACACCTGAACATACAAAAGTACTTCTCCGCCGGCAGCCCGGCTCTCCTACTCATATCGACATCTTGGTTCAGCCGCACTTGGGAGAAATCGGCATCTGCGAATACTGATGGGATCATGCACAATGCACCGAGGTAGGCCAAGCTTAGCCGCATATTGTTGGTTAGGTACTGTCGTAGGGCGGGGGAAATGTGTTGTAACAAGAAGATAAAACAGGATATCAAATTAGGCTGAGATCTTGATCTGTATCTCTTTTCAAAAGCAAATCAAAATAGGCAAGAATTTGATAGGTATTCATCCAAGATACTCAAGGAGCGACGGGAGTGAGCCAAGGTCGGATCGTTGCACAGGGACTTTCTTGACCTGCGTGCCACTTCTAGGTCCAAAGGAAAGCGAGCTCATGGCAACTCGTACCACAAACCGAGAGACCAGTCGCCATTGGAGGAGGATTGCATCTCCCAGGGGTAAGTGTCTGATAGCGACCTCTCCTTCAAAGATGTTGAAAATGAGCGGCATTACGCGTCTTGTATTGGGGATTTTCCTCTATGTACATGGTGTGGAGCACCAAAACGCCTTCCCGATGGCAGGGGGTACCTATGTCAAATAACTCCAACCAGGTTTGCTACCTCGTTACTTGCCAATACTGCAGGTTCGATCTTGGTTTCCAGTCTACGGCTCTAAATACATGCAGGCAATTGGCGATGTGATTGTATCTTGGTTCATCACACCAAGATGGAGGTACAAAGTATCATGGACAGGTACAAACTCAAGTACGCCAAGGCCGCGTCATCGGTAGTGGTTCCGAGGTTTCAGTCACGGCTCCGGATAACCCCCACATGACTCCCGACAGTACTAGCTCGGGACCACGAACCATGAGAGCAGAGCCAAATACAGCATGAGAATCTTTCCTATCATTTCGTGCGCTGTTGATGTTCTTTCACCAAACTATTCCTCAAAATGCAACGCTCTAAACCTGAAAGAACTCAACGCGTGCCCTGTATGCTCCTCAGGGATAAGGATAACAGCGCCTTGCCCTCAACGTTGCTTTCCTAGCGCATAGTCCCCAACGACTGTTATGATTTGCGCTCTTTGTCACGACCAGAGTACTTCAGCAACATACCCCGGCCAACCTTCGCAAGATCCCGTCTATTTGGGACAAGGGCTGCGCTAGGCACCCCTACATGTCCAGCTCCTCCCACACATTGATGTCCGTGTCCTGGAATCCTGCCTGAGCTGCGTCGTCATTGGGAGACATTGTCATGCCGCGTGTGCCCTCAAAAACAGGGACGACGGACAAGGTTGATAAGATGGTACTCTTAGTGCTGGATGCGATAGTGATAGCGTCGTCCTCGTCTTCCTAAGTATTCGGATGAACTGTTCCCTCCTTTTCCATGTCCTCGACGTACTTCTCCCATGTCTCAGCAATGCCGCCATAGTACTCAATATGTGCATCGGCGAGCCCGCCCAGCTGCTTCTTGAACTCCACCCGCTTTATCCAGTCAAAGTTCTGGACCTCACGGACCACTGCATCAGCAAAGTCATCGGCCTCTTTACGTGCCTTCTCGACCTCGTGCGTGAGCTCATCAATGCGTATCTCAAGCTTACGTTGGCGATCACGACGGGATTGCTCATGGTCCACGCCGCGGACGTCCTCTATCTTGGAGCGAATGAACCCGCCGGCTCCACCGACAGAGTATCCATAGCCTCCGTTTCCACCGGCAGTCATGCCGTCCCGTTCATGGGTAGACTTGTTGAGATATTCCGTCAACTGCTCGTAGTCTAGCTGCTTTTGCTCGCGGGTCTTCAGAAGCGTCTTAAGCGCGCCACTATACGCAGCCATATCCCGAAGACTCCCGATATAGTCAGCATCGGTATGCTCACGGAGCTTTCTCAATCCCGTGGCGGAATCTTGCACACTAGCAGCGAACGCATGAGCGGCTTCATCCAGACCCGGTTCGAGAACAATCAGCTTCTGGAACTGTTCTGCAAGTTCGCGGAAATCGACTTCGAGTTGTGATTCCCGATGGGCGACACGGACCATCACCTTCTCCACGTGCGCTAGGTCTTCGTCTAGTTTGTCTGACTTCTCCTTGACTTCGGTGAATCGCCTGTCCGGTTTATGGACCTTTGCAAAAGCGTTCACCAGGCTGTCTGTAAGCGAGTCAAACACGCCTCCTTGTGGTTGTTCAGCGGTGGGACTGGCCAGTGATCCACGGCTACCCTTGGCCCGCATGGTTGCGTTCCAGTCATGGCTCTCGAGAAAGATATGGAATATCGGTGCTTTGCGGAGTTCCGGATGCAGTGCCAATCGAGTAAGGAATCGTTGCAAAGAGTGGGCTCGACGCGATGTGAAGTCTGGTCCGAAGCGGTCGCCTCGGACGTATTCCATCCGCAGTTTCTCTGGTAACGGTGGGACTGCGGCGGCAACATAGTTCTGAGATAGCTGTTTGTAGAGAAAGACAAAGTCTGTGAAGCGTCGGCGGACGGTGACGGTTGGCTTCTGGAAATCGGGGAAAGTTGTCTACAGGAGAGTCAAAGATTAGTGTCCGGTTAGAAGATGGCCAGATTAATGACCAGGAATACATACGTTGGTAGTGATAAGGTAGGAGACGTAGGTGTCTTTCGTGCCATCATTTTCCTTGTGAGGCTCAGACACAGTACACTCGATGATCTCGCCGGCATGTCCGGGGTCTGAATTGCGTGTTCGTCGCGCTTCCTGTCGGCTGGACTCGAAATCTGGTGTAGTAGTTTCGTCCGCAGGCTGACCTCCAGAGCTAGAGATTGGTTCTACACCCGCATTATGCTCGCTGTGCCATGATACATTGGAGAACTGGTCGTGCTCGTCTTCTCCAGCCATGGTAGCCTCCATCGCGGGCTACTGTGACACACTGCTGCTGCTGCTACTGCTGCTGCTGCTCCAATCAGGTAAAGGCAGAGCTATTCAGCGTCCCACTGGGTAGAGAATAGGTCGAAATGAACGTGTAGTTTGACTGCTCAAACACTATCTCCTGAGATGCGCAGTCGACGGTTCAAATTTTGAATGGAATGGGTATATTTTTGAACTGAACCTAACGGTCAAGACTGGGTATTGTTGAGGTTACGAAGCTCCCAGTGCGACCTCTCGGCCACTGAGCTGACGTAGGCGGGGACAATCCCATGCTCAACCGCTCCCGGCACCTGCATGGTCCGTGCGTAAGCACCAAGCAGACAGCTTGGTAGACAAGCAAAGTCCGACACAGCTTGGCTGGAACAAGAGATGCCACGATACAGAAAATGGTTGACAACACTCCTTAAAAGGTTGTCAAGAAAGTCTCGAACCTTCTAAGAAGCTAAGCCAATCTTTTATGACTGTTGTTTCCAGATATCCTGGATCCATGACTGACCCTGTTAATCCGTCATTCAGTGCTTGTATCATTCACCTTCGGCTTGCACCGTGTCACTCTACACCTATTTCATTGTGCCAACTGCCTTGTAAGACCAGCCAAAGTGATTGAAGCATCTCAGACTCTATTCCGAACTGAATGAGTGGAAATCTATCTCAGGGGTCCATATCTCCAACATCCTGATCTATGCCACCGTGGCATGTCCGTACCAAACTCCGTGACGTTTCTGGGCACGCCCCTGCCATATCCCCTACCTTGACCCATGAGAGACAGATACATACATCAGGTACCTCTATACAAATACCAGCCGCCGCTTCCACCCGCAAATGAGATGCCACAAGACAAGGTGTGGAGGCATAAATGTAGTCCAAATGCGTTCAACTCATTTGTCTGCCTTTGCAGCATCGACTTTCTCGGCCTGAACGGGTGTAGGCTTGGACGAATCCGTTGCCTCCTGCTCGGCAGCTATGGCCTCATTGACCTGGTCCTTCAGAACGCCATCCTCGCCGGCCTTGGCAAGCCTTTCCGCCTCGGCTTCTGCTGCTTGCCTTTCCTCCTCCTCGTCAATGTTCTCTGTGTCTCTGGGAGTAGCGAATCCGGATTGCGTGTTATCCTGGTTTTGCTCGTTCTCCTCCTCGATGAGCTCCTGTTGTTCCTTGAGGACCTCCAGTCTCTGCTTGTTGGTTGCCGCACCCTCGGCGTGATGGACCTCGAGTTCGATCTCGTGGAAGAGCTCTTCCGGAATCGAGGAGAGCACTCCCGTCAGCGCTTCAATCTGGCTGTTCACCTCGCCCTCACTCTGGGTCTGACCATACATGTATGCGTTGCTCAGAACCAGAAGCGTAGATGGCACACCGTCCTTGAGACGAAGGCGCAACCATGTGTTCAATTCGTCCCTCAAGCGGCCTGGAGAAACACCGAACGTCTTGATACCACGACTGGCACAGGCAGCCTGAAGTTCAGCCACAGTCAAGGAGTCGACACCCTCATAACTGATAACTCTGTCATCACGCTTGATCTGACGCATGCGATGGCGGATTTGGTAACGGAGCATCATGTCGGTGCCGAAGCTGTTCAAGTTCAGGTATCGGCAGATTGAGACCAGCTGGGGCCGCGACAGGTTGTCGAGTGTAACATCGTCCTTGAAGATCTTGCAGACCTTGATGACATCCTCGACGGTAGGCTGTTCGCCAGTGGATCGGAGCTTGCGGAAGAAATTTGAAAACTCCTCCTTTTGCGCGGTCGCAACTGTGAGGGGCAGACCAGTCTCCTTGAGGGTCCTGCGCAGAAACTCGCTAACTTCCTTGCGCGTGGCTCGGAGGCTGGCCGACTTCTTCTCCTTTGTCGTTGCGCCCTCGTATGTGCTGGGAAGTAGTCCCGGGAAGATCTTGAGTGCGAATGGAAGCAGAAGCTCTGCAAACGGCACGATGACGAAGACCGAGAAGGGGACCAGTCGTCCCAGATCCTGGACGGTGCGTTGCAACTGACGGTGCTCTCGTCTGCTGAGCTCGTATCCGGCAGCCATCTTCAAGGCCAACTTCGAGCTGATCTTGACTTCGGCTGCCAAGAGTTTCGTACCATCCCAGTAATGCTGGACCTCATGCTTGATCTTTTGCATGAGCGTCAACTTCTTCTCCTCCTTCTTCTCCTCTTTTTTTGCAACAAGATCCTGCTTCTCTTTCTGCGCGGCGAGTTCGGTCAGCGTGGCCGGCTCTGTAGACGAGTCAGCCTCCTTGGCGGCTATATCCTTTGCTTGTGACTGCTTGGATGGTACGTTCGGAGCATCCGCTGGTCTATTGATGGGGATTTTAGCCTTCTCAACATCGAAGCCAGGTGGAGGGCCACTGGCGGGTCCCCTGTGATGCTCGGTTTCAGTTGCATAGTTCCGGACAGGAATGAGGAGCGCGAGACCGGGGTTCCGGACAAGTCCTCTGGAATTATTCGCGAGTTGGAGCGAAGCAGCTCTGAGCGCAGATCTGGGGATGACACGACCTGAACCAAGTTAGCCTGGAACTTGCGCAGGAAGACAAGAGTTGAATTGCGCACCTGAGCCCAGAAACGGATTCTTGACCACAGCCCGGCGAGCCACGCTCGTTGAGGTACTCATCCTCTGGTGTATTGTGTTGTAATAAACGGATGTTCCGGCGACTAGAAAGAGCGACGGAAGGGGTCGGATAATGATGTATTCCAAGGAGGTGGAAAGCCGGAGACGAGAGTTTGGATGGGTGAGATTGGGGGAAGTTGTTGAATCGACAGTACAAAATGGGGTACACGAAAATGAAGTTGGAAATGGAAAGTAGTCGTCGAGATGTCGTCAAGCAGCGAAAGAAATGATGTTAGAAGGTTGCAGATTCCAGGTGCCGTCCACTACAAAACCATTAACGGCAACGCATTACGCCCCTACCTAACTTCTGGAATCCACCTTGTACGTGGCTGTTCCTGGACCAGTAACATCATCGTGTCGTGCCAAGTCTTGCTAGGCGTTGCTTGTCTGCAGCGTTCACGTGACTTGACCCCTGATGACAGTCATTGTACCTTTTACCTAAGATCCGAAGCGATCTGTTGCCTCTTGTCCGTCCACCTAGACTAGGGGTTGGGCCAAGAATTGATATAGGTTGATACATCCTGTAACGAACCTATTGCAAGGTTCACCTTCTTCTCCCGGTGATACCATATGATTTCGACCAGAATGCTCGGTTCATAATCGAGGTACCAGTACCGAGCGACCTCGGCCTTAAGAGAGGAGCCGGCTCCGAGGACGGTTCTCAACAAAATCACGACATGCGGGTTCTGGCGGATTTTGGTGAGGAAGAGCCGGAGAAACGCGCTAAAGCTTATTAGCGGAACCTTAGCGGTTGCAACCAGTCTGGGGGCTTGATCTTTAAGTCCCACCCCCCGCTGTCGCACATGCAAGTTTCCGTGATGCTACAGTGCGTTCTCACTTCTTCGGGCTTCCCCAAAAGCTTGTGACAGAGAAGTAGAAGACACCATCAATCTCGTCCCGGTGGTGGTCTTCCTCTTGCTGGGCGTCCTTAATGTTCTAAAACAACCTATATCATCTTCTCTATCTGTCCATCTTTCAGTATGTTGTTCTCCTGAGAGGTTAATCCCCGGTTTCGAGTCCCAAGATCGGCCTGCTTGAGGCACCATTCGGCGCATTTCCCCGCACTCTCAGAAGTGCTGCAGTGCAGATCGAGTCCCTTGCGCCCGGTTCCTCTACCCTCCTTCCTCGACTCGCATAGATCCAAACAAACCTTTCCCTGGTCGCGATATCTTCTGGCTACTTTGCTACAAGAGCATATCCGAACATGCTTCTCAGAAAAGCAGCCAGAGTGATTCTGGTGGGAGCACCCGGTGTTGGGAAAGGAACACAGTCGGAACGGCTACTCCAGCGCTTCCCCCAGCTTACCGCTATAAGTTCAGGAGACCTGCTGAGAAGCAATGTCAAGAACCGAACGCCACTAGGTGATTATTCTAGTCCAGGCCGTCGCGCGCCATCACGGTTTACTAACCGTGCACAGGCATTAAAGTAGAGAGCACGATGAAGGCGGGCGGCCTAGTACCCGACGACCTCATCCTTCGACTCATCCAGAATGAGCTGTCACAGCGTGGCTGGCTCAACACCAAACCCAACCTGTTGACACTATGCTCCTCAGACCTACACCAACCAGATATATCCATCGACGACGACGCCCTAATATCAGCAGCGCATCTTGTTCAACCACAACCCAAGGCAGACCCCTCCGCATCATTTTTATTAGACGGCTTCCCAAGGACGGCGGGACAAGCCGAAAGCCTGGATAACATCCTCCCAATAAATCTGGCCGTGTCGCTCCACACGCCCGTGGATGTGATCTTGGAGCGAATATCTGGTCGATGGGTGCATGAGCCCAGCGGCAGGGTGTACAATACCGGGTTTAACGCCCCAAAGGTGCCTGGGATTGACGACATCACTGGGGAACCGCTCGTCAGGAGGGCAGATGACAACGAAGAGATATACCGGGAAAGGTTCAGGAAGTTCGAGGAGACCAGTCGACCCCTTCTCGACCACTACGCCAACAAGGGCGTCTTGTGGGAGGTTTCTGGTATGTGCAGCGACGACATCACACCGAAGCTGTTTGCAGAATTCGAGAAGCGATTCTGCTGACATGGAGCAATACCATGCTTGTTCTGGCCGGTGCATGTGTACGTAGCGCCAGTTGTAGGCTATTCTCACGGCACGGTGCCTTGATTATGGCCATGGCGCACACATCTTGGTCTTAACTTGGGAACTGGAAAAGCACAGCGTGATGTTAGGGATGGGTTACTGCTGTTTCTGACCTATATCAACGTCTGCGACCAGGTGGTCTAAATTGGTATACAATGGTCGGGGCATGTTTTCCCGTTTGTCGTTGCTGCCTGTATAGACTATATTTGAGGTACGCTATAGTTGGCCCAAAGAGAGGTCCATGAAAAGACAGAACTCACCAAATCATCCGTCAATAAGCCGTGGTGATGAAACCATATCATACTATAAACTTTCTCAATTTCAAAGATAAAGAACCATACTCGCTTCAAGGAAAACGGGAAAAGGGGAAAAGGGGAAAAGGGGAAAGGGGAAAAGGGGAAAGGGGTAAAGGGGTAAAGGGGTAAGGGTGATATGTTATAGGACTAATGAATTATATCTTCAGCTGAGGACCGGTGCGGTAACCGGTATAAGGTAGTAGGCTAGGTGGTTCTAGAGAGCTAGCCCATTCATTATATTGGAGGTGGTCGTAGAACCTCGTACATCTAACTGAAACCTGCCGTTGAATGACCCGAGACTCGACGGCTAAAGTAGGGTGTCAACGGCAGACTGAACATGGAAGCTAAAGTTTACCTCTACTCGGACGCGTTTACACATCTCAAATTTTGATGGGCGGGCCTGACTAGCGCTTTGTTCTTGTACTTCTGACAGAGGTCACGCCTGGTTGCGGACAGGTTTAACATTGGTTATGGCCGCGACAACAGCACGGAAATGTGATAAAGCGTCGGGTTAGAGTCATGCGCGACTGTCGCAAGTATATTTTCCTCCGAGGTCAAATTCGCCATGCCCGCCAGGGTCAGACCATGGTTTTTCAGCAGTTCGGCTGTGTGTACTCCTACCTGCCGCTGAACCTGCTGCCCATAAGCTCGATGCTGAAACTCTGGCAGGGTGTTTGGCTACAGTACTCCAGGCAGGTCAACTACCTTCTTGCCCAACACAAATTCGCTACTGCGCGTTCAAGAATCATTGGGGACACTCCAAGGGGGCAATTCCTGCCCCTCGGCTCCTGTCTGCCGTGCGTTGCACTTGGGAGCGAATCAAAAGCCCCGGAACGCATTCCGCCTTTACGGTTTGCATGGCCGATAACAAACCAACTGCATACTACGATAATTAAGGGTACCTACCTCTAAGCTATCACCCACAGTACATGTGCTGGAAGATTGGCGATCAGCAGGTTCAACTGGACCAGGGCACTTCCCCAACATATATAAGGCAAGGTAGTGACAGCAACTGTTCGATATGTACCTGCCTAGTCATGGAAAGCGAGGACTTGAGTCTAATAAGACAACCCATCGGTACCTTCCGGCTCTGCATTCCAACTCATAGGCTGAAGCTTCCACGATAACTCACGCCTTGCGCATCCCCTCCTCAACTCTTTCATAACTGCCCGTGTATCTTGCGCTATTCTTGCTATATGTCTCCGTCCTGCCGATCATACCGCACTGTGGCGCATGCACCATCGCATTCTCCTGGCAAAAACGACCAGCTTCGAACAGTCAAGAAGATGATGCGACTCCAAGGCTCTGGCAACTCGAGTTTAAGTGAGACGATAAGCCCCTCCATATTACCTGGTTGAGTCTATGGACGACAGACTTTCAGCTGCCGCTAGGACAAGCAAACAAAACGTCAGAATCAGGTTCCGTTCATACAACTGATGGCTGGGAAGCATCCCGCCTCGTCGGGTCCCGGCGTTGCGGCCGCCTCCACTTCGTCTTCTTCCAGTGCCGCTCGCAACCTTGGTCAGAACTACGCCAAGCGGTCGAGAGCTCCTGGCATCGTCACGGCGAACGCATGCAACGAGTGTCGGAAAAAGCGCGCCAAGGTACGGTTCCCAGTGATATATTCAGGCACTGTCTGTTGTAGCAGCCAAATAACCTCCATCCTCTCCCATCAGTTCATTGCTAACCTTAAGTATTTCTTCTATTGATAGTGCGACGGTGAACATCCATGCGGCCGATGTACGAACCTAGGGGCAACAAGCTGTATATACGAAGTGCCTATGCGGCAGTCCAAGGAAGCCCTGAGAAGCGAGGTTGACACGCTACAGAGATCCCATGACAGTAGCGATCGTGTCTTCGCTGCCCTTGTGCGCCCAGACCTGTCGCAAGATGTATTGGCACGGCTGCGCAATGGCATGAGCGTCGAGAGCATAACCAAATGGCTGGAGGGGGCTCCTCAGCCCGCAAGAAACACGGCTCTGGGTACAATGCCGACGACGCTCACTCCTACTGTCTCTTTGACCTCTCCAGGTCCCGGAGACACGCGCAGCATCAATCTTTCGAGTGGCCCGGACAACCATGGACCGGCCATGACCGTTCCACTTGCCCCTATAAGCCCGCTATCGAGCCAACTCTACCAGACACATAGACACGACGATAACCTCGAAAGTCCTTGGCCCGGGTCACTCCCTTCGACTCACAGCTATACGGTGTCGGCCACAAGCGACTTTCGATCAGACGTCGTGCCCTCGACAGCCGATACCACGCCGCAAAGTCAAATGCTTGGATTCCACGTCGAAAGCGACGGGGCTCGTGGAAGGCGCCATTCCCGTGATTCGAGCGAAATACTTGACGTGAAAGCCCCCGCCGGCACTTGGACCAGGATCACTGACGATTCGCATCTTGTTCAACACGTCTTAGCCCTATACTTCTGCTGGGAATACCCGATCTTTGCCCCGCTCAGCAAAGAGCACTTCCTGAAAGCTTTCAAGGATGGGGATGCTAACCACTGCTCTTCGATCCTGGTCAATGCTATCCTCGCCAACGGTTGTCGCTTCTCGAGCCAGCCGAGAACGCGGGCCGATCCTGCTGACCCGGACACTTCCGGGGACCATTTCTTCCAAGAGAGCATCCGGTTGCTTCACCAAGAAAGAGACCACCATAATCTAACCACAATCCAAGCATTGGGGATACTGTCCGTTAGGGAGGCTAGCAGGGGATGTGATTCGGCGAGTCGCTTTTACGCCGGCCAGAGCATTCGTCTCGCGGTAGAGATGGGACTCAACCTCGACCACAGCAATGTCGACCCTAATCAGGATGGTGCAGTGGTCGAGCTGGCCACCTTCTGGGGTGCCCTTACATTAGAGCTGTAAGTGGTTCATCTTGTCCCGACACCCGGCCTTGCTTTGGAGTATGCTTGCTGTTTTCTGGGCACGTCAGGCTAACGGGAAGTTGATCCCGTAGTGTTTGGAGTCTAGCGACAGGCTCTTTGCCTCACTATTCGCTCCTCCCGCACCTTCCGCCCAAGCCAGCCGTGGTAGAAGATGTCGATGCATCTTTATGGATTCCTTGTACGGATAATGGTAAGCGCGAGCTCAGCTTCCTCGTTAGCGATGTGTGTTACAATGATCCTACACCGCGCAGCCCTTCTTCTTTCAACAGTACGCACACCTAACGTCAACGAATCCGTGTCTGAGTAACAAGCTCCCAACTAGGGTCTCTCCCATATCCCCCGTATAAGCAGGTCTCCAATGTGCGGTCGGTTTTTCGTAGCTTCTGCGAGCTTAGCGAACTTATTCACCAGACTTTGTACATGCTGTACTCGCCTCCCCGACCAGTGACTAGCCGGAATCTCACCAATATCTACCACCGTTATATCAAGTGGTACGACAAGATTCCCTCGGTACTGCGACTTGGCGACAACTTCACTCCAGCCGTCATATTCGTACAGTAAGCCATGTCGCCCTTGGGAGCTAAAACCGATATTTGGTTGAAGGACCCGGGTTGACTTGTGATAACTAGTATGTATTATCACTTCGCCATCCTCGTCCTACTTCGACACTTTATCAAGTTCCGCATCCTCAATTCCCTCGTTTCTCCCAGAGAGGTTTGCTTGCAGGCCGCAGACGCGATACAAAGCCTCTCCCATTCCTATTCGCAACTTTACACCTTACGACGCACTCCGGCATTCATCCCTTACTTTGTCTTGATGTCATCGACAATCCATCTTACCATTGCATCAATCCCGCCAGCTGTGTATGCACCGTACCAGCCCGAGGGCGTTACTGGGCCGTGGCCAAGCAAACAGTATACACAGCAACAACAACACCCGGTCAGACAGATCGATCCGGGGACTACCAAGGCTGTCACCCACGGCATAGAGTACCTGAAGGAGATGGCATCATGTCGAATCGTTGCGGAGAGGGCAATATCAATCCTGCTACGCCTGGCTAAGAAGTGGCGGATCGATGTCAAGACCGACGAAGAAATACAGATGATGGACAAGGCCGATAGCGGTCCATATGGCGGTCCTGCCTCCTTCAATCCGAGCCGTCCTGGACTGCCGCCGCTTGGAAACACTTCGAACATGTTCCCGCCCTATGTCAAAGAACACGACCCGAGCAGGCCTTTGGTCAAGTCCCCGCGTCAGTTGATTGGCGTACCTGGACTGATCAACCAGATGAGGCAAGCCTGCTGTGTGGAGGAAGAGAGGACTGGGCACGCTGCCATGCCGGAAACGGTGGAGAATGATCTCCTCTGGCCATTTTCCCTGCAACCCGTTTCGGTGTTAGCTGCCGAGGACAGGCTGCCGAGGGCAGGGTTTGAGGCTCCTGGTCCCGGAGCGTGCACATAGGGTAGAATAACGTTCCACGATGTGTCAGGAGCAAGGTGGCTCGTCCAAAGGGCCAACGTCTCATACTAGCCAGCTACAGCCGCTGCAGAAAAACAGGGGCTTGATGTACAAAGCCCATGGGCCATGTCCTAAGAGGATGGTAATAGAGATTGTTATATCTAGAGAGTTTCCAGGCTTAACTAATGGATCGCGGCAGATGTCCTGCCGTGATCACACGCATGGACTACGTGGGTCATTGGCTTGAATCGCCTCTCTTCGAGGGTAATAACATGGGACGACATAAACAAGGTTGTGGAACACGCACAGCGGCCTCGAGTCTTTACCCTCCACGGTCCGCAGTACTTTATCATGACCGAGGGCATATGCCTATAGCCTACGTACATCGGCCGGAATGAACAATGTGTTACAATAAACGAGCTTTTGGAAAACCTTGGGATTTCCTGGCAAACAGAAGTGACAAATGGCCTTCATAGACCTTTGGGACTATCATTACCTACGCCCAGACTCCGACCAAGATGATATCCTTTGCCCAAACCGACATCAAAAACCATTAATGTTTCCCCCTTTTCGTCCACAACTCATCAGTCACCCCTCTTACCGTCCCATGCGGATGACACCGGCAGCGACAAGCTTCTGGACCTTGGCCCGGACGCTCGGGTTTCTCATGTGCTCCTGCAGAGCCTTGGGGTCTGACTGTGCTTGCTGCAGAATGGTCTGCATGACGGGGTCTTGCATGATGCTCATGATCTCGGGGTCACGAGCCAGGCGCTCCCTGGTCTGCTCCTCGGTCTCGTTCTCCCGGGCGGCATACATCGCCGAGAGGGCCTTCTCCTGCTGCTGCTGGATCTCGCGGGCGTTGGCGCCGTTGTGGTGCTGAGCATCGATCTCCTGAGCCTCGGTGCAGACGTCGAGCGACTTGCTGTACTCGCGCATGCCGAAGTAGGCCTGAGCCTTGCGGATGTACGCCCGGATGAACTTGGAGTCCTTCTTGATGGCGGCGTCGCAGTCGGTCAGAGCGCTGGGGAACTCGAGGAGCTTGATGAAGGCGGCGGCACGGTTGCTGTATCCGCGTGGGTCCTCGGGGGCGCGTTTGATCATCTCGCTGTAGGCGGCAACGGCACCGGGCCAGTCGGACTCCTTGAACTTCTTGTTGCCCTCCTCGCGGGCCTCCTCTGCCTTGGCGGGGTCGATGTAGGCCTTCTTGGCGGCCTCGATCTTGTTGCGCTCGGCGGTCCGGACCTTGGAGACGACTTCGGGTGTTCGGTGCTCACGCAGCGACATGTTGTAGTAGTCGACGGCTTTGGCCAGATCGCCTTGCTTCTCATAGGCGGTTCCGATGCGGGCATATGACTTTGCGATGATCTTGAAGTCGGCATATCGCTGGCGTCCCTCCTCGACGGCCTTCTCGCAGGTCTTGATGCACTCGTCGAGATCTCCCTTCTCCAGATACACGGCACCGAGGTTGTTGAGGTAGGTAATGTCCTTGTGTAGGTCCCAAGCAGCGGTGTAGTGCTTGATAGCCTCATCGAAATTGCGCTTCTTGTACTCTGCTGTGCCGAGCGCCTTCTCCTTCTCGGCAGCCTCCTTGTTCTTCTTCTCCTGAATCTTCTCCTCGTCTTCTTCCTCAACCACTGGCTCAGGTTCGGGTTGCTTCGCCTTGGGAGCTGGAGGAGCATCTGGCATAGCCTCGTCTTGTGGCTCCTTGGCCTGTGTAGAACCCTCGGGCATATCTGACGGGTCACGCATCTCCATGTCCACGCCCATAAGCACACCGAGAACCTGGATCATGCGGGGGTCGCTGAATAGGTCCTGAGCATTGCCAGGGTTGGACTGTATGGACTTGAGCTTGGCCATGAAGGCAGGGTCGGCAAGGAATGCGCTGGTCTTGGGGTTGGAGGCCAGCTTTTGTACCAGTTGAGGGTCGTTGAACATCTTGCCGAGACCAGCGGCGGGGTCGTTGCCAAAGCCTCCATCTGTTCCCAGCTGTGGTTAGCCATGGATTGTATGGACGTTTTGTTCGGGTCTAAGAAACCTACCTCCAGCCATCTCCTGCTCAATAGCCCTCTTTACCGATTCCAGGTCCTTCTTGATGCCCGCGTTATTGGGGTCAACCTTAAGGCCCTGCTCGTACGCATCTTGCGCGCCAACGAGGTTGCCCTCACCGTAGAGAGCAGCACCCTTCCGACTCCAGCCCTTGGGCCAGTCTGGCTTGATCTGTGTTGTCTTCTCGGCATCTTCGAGGGCCTTGGCCCAGTCCTTCTTTGATGCATATGCTGCTGATCGATTGCTGTAAAGGATGTGGTTCTCTGGTGCAAGTTCGATGGCTTTCGTGAAGTACTCCCTATTGCAGACGGTTAGCCAATTGAACGTTACAGTGCCATGAGCATGCGCCCAACTTACACAGCCTGGTCAAAGTTCTTTGCGGCAATGGCGCTGTTGCCAAGTGCCTTGAGCTCGTCCGCTGAAGACATGGTCGATCTGATCGGGAATTGAAATGTGCGTAAGTGCGTTCAAGTAGGAACAAAAACTCAGTAAAGCAAAAGCGAGTCAAGAATCGTATGGTAGAAAACTGTGCGTTGCAAGAGGTTCTGCGAAGGTGCTGTCTTCTTGAATTGTTCGATCACCAGAGCTTCAGGTGACAGCAACCTTCCACTACTATTCTATGCCTTTCGATGGAAAATGTGCAGCTCATTGGCTACGATGTTAGATAGAGCTCCCCGCAGGCCCATGCTCCCTCATCGGGACGCTGGCAGGTGGTCCGAGCGCTGCAGTGGACCACAATCTCGGCTGGAACCTGCGGCATCTTCCACTACGTATTATGCCAGACACAGCCTGTCACCACATCTCTCAACCTGATACTGCCAAGTCTCCTTTTGAAATCATTGGTTTTTCACACTGGTATATCGTGACAGTACATTCTGCCAGTGTATTCTCGGAATACGTTTTTGTTTAGAGAATCACCGGTTTTGACATGTAACGAACGTGCCAAACCTCTGTGATCAACAAAGTCAGATATGTTGTGGCACAATATCATGATGACTCGACGTCTTGACCATTGGTAATTCCGGTGTGCTGTTGCCCTCCCCTAAATTCTGGCAGTAAACCTTTTCAGTTGCGGATGCTGTATCTTCTTTTAAAAAGACAACCACCTTACTTGTTCAGGATATCCTCGCTATCTGTTCCCTGGAAGTGTGAGTAACACGGATACCGACCGGTGCTCTCTGTTAGTATGGATGCTGTGGGTTCAAGGGAACAGATAAGGATATGTCTATTGCCAGCCAGGGGACAGTCTGTGACTCTATACAAGCACCTGCTAGTACCATGACAGGAGCAAATACGGTCTGTAAGTGCCGTGTGTATGTATACATGAATTAATGGTCAGAGCACTCGAAGGAAAACAGAATTAACGCTTTACTGATGTCTAACTCCAGTCGGTTCTCAACTGACCTTGGCTCAGGTCCAACATGCAGTCAAGGCATTCCTTCTCTCGAAGCAGGATGCAAAAGATCAAGCTGCATGACCACTTCCCTGGGGCGCGACCCGATCAACCTTCCACATCTGCCTCTCCTCCATAACCACACCGGGCCCCCTATAGACGCTGCCATACAGCCCCGACGCCCAGTTCCTGCCCACTCCCTCCTTCTGGTGTCTCCGCTTATACCACCTCCCATATTGCAGAAGATAGTACAGTCTGAAGCTCAGCAAGGCGAAGTTATCCCTCTCCAGATCCTCCGGGTACTCAGCCCCCAGATCCACCGCGGCCGCAATGCCACTCATAACCGCCACCTCATGCGCATTGATCATGGTCCAAGAAGAGGCAAACCTTGTCCTCTTCCGCCCCTGGAGTAGCCACAACCAAGGCACGACGAAGACATAATGCGTCCAGCTATGGCACAACTGGTGCCACCAGTCCTTCCTGATAATCTTGCTGGGGTCGATCTCGTCATCTGTCCATAGCTCTCCATCTCTGTGCTTGTTGAGGAAGATCGTCTGAAAGATATGGTTATCAAAGTCAACATCCGGCGGGAACTGAGCTTGGTAATTGGTGCAGTCAAAACACATCTCTAGCCGGGTAAGGTCTTGAGGGTAGGGTTTGATGTAATACATGGGTTTGAAGGATTGCTGGGCTGCTTGGAGACGATGGGTCTGGTCGACGCCCGATAGAGAGGAGACGGCTTGCGATGGATTGTAGAAGTTCTCGTAATGCTTCCGCATGTACGCGCTGTCGTGGTGGGTGATGGTTATGTCGTCGCTGAACTTGGCGGAGCCCAGGACTTGACGTTCTTTCCAGGTTGAGGTACGGCCCAAGAGGCGTTTGGCAACATCAGCACTGGTATGGTTAGCAAAGGGTATCCTCCGTGAGAAAGGGGACTACAAGGAAGGAAATAAAGGGGTAAAGGGGTTAGGAGAGCGGTCCGAGTACGGGGACAGACAGGAAGACTTACAGGGTGCAGATAACCAGCTCATCATAATGCTCCTCATGCTCTTCCGCATCGGCATCGGCGGTCATTACCTCATCCTCCGCGGCCCAAGCACTAGCAGGATTATGGTGATCCTTGTACGGCGTCCGCTTGATAACTCTTACGGTAACACCGTTCTTTCCCCTTTCCACGACCTCGGTGACCTCAGTCGATAGTCTGATCTTGACCCCCTTCTTGAGCAGATCCTTCCTCCAGTCATCATAGAACTGGCTGAAGTTGGGAAACACCACCATTGGAGGCAGGTTGCTGGCAATGCTAACCTTGTCCGCCGGAAACCACATACCATAGGTAGGACTGGTGCACAGCCTCTCCAGAATGATAGTAGGAACATCAGGGGTGTAGTTACCCGTACCCAGAAACAGCGCTACCATAGGCAAGGCGACGGTGTTGGCAAACTCGTAGCTGAAGAAAAATAGCTTCATGAGAATCTTGATGGGGATCAACATGAAGAAAACCTCGAACCACCGGACAATCTTAAGCATCCAGTAGAAACGCTTGACTTCAGATTGATGACGGGCGAGGAGCTTGGTAGGGAAGACGTTGGTCCAGAAGCGGTCATCTTTGCCGAAGGAGACCTGGAGGTTGACAGGATTGGCGACATGGCCTTGGCGGGCGAACATGGTCATGGTGTGGTGGAAGATGTAAGAGCCACCTTGCACGCCCTGGTTGAGCCATGATGCGCCATGCTTGGATTTGTCAATGGGGATGGAGAAGGCTTGGCCACCGCAGTAGTCGGCTGCTTCGATCACGGTGACATCGAATTTGGAGGGGTGCTCAGCCAGGTGATGGGCGCAGGACATGCCTGGGTTCTTGTTAGTTTGAGGTGAGTTGGTTATAGGGATGGGGACACTAACCTGCTGCACCAGCGCCGATAATGAGCACCTTTTTCTTTTGCTCGGGAGCATTCGCCATGATAGTATATGGTATCCTTGTGCAAACTGGTGGCCCCAGATGCATAAAGTCCTACACACAGAACTAGAAATGAGACCTAAACAGCCTGCAAAGTCGGACGGGGACTTGGTGTTGTCCATTTTAAGCTTGGGGCCCAGGACTCCCAGGGGGTTGGTGCTGTAAGTGTAGTGCGTCATGACTTCTCCATTTTGTCCCAAGCGCCCTGGTGGTGATGCTGGCTTGTTGATTCGACGATCAATGCTTGCCGCCCCATCGCAGATCGATCGCAATGGGGGGAATCTTGGAACAGATTCGTAGATCTCCGATAAGCGATGCGCCATCCCGTCATAGCTTGTCCATACCCTCCTCAAAAGGGACAACGCTAATAACTGGCAAGCACACCTGAAGTTGCGATGGAATCCTACTACAGAACGAATTTAGGCTTCTATGCAGGCCTTTCTCCCGTGAAAATGGGCTGTCCCACAGCGGTAGGATGGACCCGAATGTGGAATAGCAGGGGTCAACCACAGATGGCATTACCACATCTACTATAGGGTAAGTCAGATTTAAGTCGAAACGGAGCAACAAATCTATGCTTCGCTACAAAATGTAAGATGATATACGAATACAAAAATTGGTATTGATGGTAGGTAAGGTATTGACTTTACAGTATGTTTACAATGATGATACTTCCTACCAGCGCCATGATCTCGTCTCATTCTGCTGCTTGTATGTACACTATCGATCTGGCAAGCTTGGTCTGGAGGAGATGATGGTGCAGCAATCACTGCTTAAGCTGGAACTACAATCGTGATGAAGGACATAACCAGACAGCCTGGGGCTTTGCCGATACTTAGCAGGATGTTTCACACCGGTACATATGACTCTGGATCTCGACGCTTTCGGAATCCTGAAGAGAGGGTGTGGAAGAGTAAGGGAACACTGTGAAACAGGACGAAGGAGGATCAAGCAGTAGGAGGACGAACAGAAGGGATACTTTCCATATTCAAGCTGCCTAACCGTAAGATGTATGATAATAGTTCAGTTTTAGTCCGTTACGCATGAGTTGAAACCACTAGAAGGTTTAGGGCCGAGCTCTAAGAAAGCCAGAAGCAGACAACAATGCCATCCACATGATGGTAGATGAGGTTAGACATCTTGTAACAGCAAAATAGAACAGATCTAAGCTTCTTTGTGAATGAAAGCGCCTTATACCCTGATAATATCCAAAGCATAGGGTACCACTGCCTGTGCTTGAGCTACTGGCAGAACGGGGCCGACATCTGAATACGTTAATGCTACTGAAAAGGGGAGCTTTGAAGCCGTACTTTTGGCCTGAAAATGAGGAGTTTGAGTTCTTGACATGTCTAGAATCCGCGCAGGCAGGATTGGACGTAGCTTCTCGAGCACCTTGGGAGGCAATGAATAGTGCAAGTTTTCGACAGGCTTCTCATTGACAAAGAACAGGCCTCCAACTAGAAGACATTTTACCACAGCCTGCAAAGATATGCATACACCAAGGCAGCAAAGTAAATGTGTCTTTTATGATGGGTGATTTAGTGGCCCACGATATGTGGGTGAAGGTTTCGGCGAGTTGGTAGAATCGATGGAAGCTCAACCACTTAACAAGCTTTGCTAAAACCACCAGTTTGACCTGACAGGCATGGCAATCCATTGAGTGTGGATGGTGAAAAGAGTCAAACTCAGGTAATCATAGAAGCAGAGCTGCGTCCTGATCAAGGGGGATCACTATGAATGCCAAGCTTGACCCCTATTCCTCCATTGTCGTGAGTAGGAGCTGAATCCCATGAGCCATTGTCCAGAATCATATCTAAGAAAGCTTGATTCAGGTGATGGAAAGGTGATCAGAAGTTGTGTAGCTATATAGATCATCTCTGGCAGCCATGATGGTACTATGAGTAGGACACCAAGCCTTCGACACCACCAGCAGAAGCCAAACATCAAGAATTCCTCATACAGCCATACCAGATCAGTGATAGGACGAGTGGTTCATGATGGGAAAGATTAAGAAACGTATCTCGAATTTCTTAAAGAGGAGGAGGAGCCGCGTGACCCTCAACATCGGCAGTGTCAACCGTGAGGAGCTAGAACGGAGGTTGTTGGCGGCGGGCGTGAACGACGCGGTGATTACTCAGGTAAGCCAGTTCTAAGGCCATAAGAGAAACGCCGCAGAAAGGCTAAGATAGTGCTTAGAATGCAACGGCGGCTGGTTACGACGTTGCGGTGTGGCGGTCAGATGAAGCCAAAGCCGTAAGTCACGAAACCCCTTTGGTAAAGGGGGCTCAAACACTGACCGAAAGTAGAACGCAGTGATTCGTGAAATGGATCAGCAAGCTACTCCTACCGATCCTCTGCGCTAGATTGCCAAGGCGAGATGAAAGGCGCTTGGTAGCTGCTTTCGGCGTTCTTGGTACTCGGCCCTGCGAGCCGGTCTTTGAGTTTGTTTCGTGTTCGTCTTGTGCTGGCCGCCGGGCCGGACACATAAACCCAGTTCATTTTGTGGAAGCTGAACCTGAGTTACAGGCTGGTACTTATCTCACCTACCCAAGTCTTTCGTATGGCCATATCCGGTATTTGAGCTTGACCCCTGAAATCTGACTTGCTCCAATTTCAGCTACCGGCTTCGAACTTGTGATTCTGCTCTAGCCGGTCGAAGAAGTGAACCTTTCGTCCCGTACCACACCCCTTATTGTGTCAAAGGGAGCCAACATCAGAGCAACCGCGTGCTTGAAACGACCTCCGAAGTCTCCCAACCTTGGGAAGTCCCGTTTGGACGTCCTCACTGTCAGCACGTGCATGCAACTTGAGGTCATTCAGGCAGAATAGTAGCATTTACAGTAGCTGAAGTGCTAAGTGACTGCCTTCTGAGGTGTCATTTGCGAGCTGATTGAGATGTGCCATTATACAGTTGACATCTCTCCATAGTCAGGTTTCCGCCGAGGCCTCTTGACACCCCAGAAGTTCACAAAGACATACCACAAACCACAGGTTACACAAGTGAGACTTATAGAGACCACAAAGTAAATCCAGAGCCAGGATGACGCCGTTGGCCTGCCATGATCCGGTTTCCAGTCAAAGAAGGGCATGGCGAAAAGGGTCTAGACGCGGTCAGCGGATGCTATACTTGGGTCGGCTTGTTGAAACAGTCGCTTACCGACACAAAGGTGGATGGCAGAAATAGCATGGTAAGTACCGCAATCGACTTCATTTGACTCCCATCTCTCTTTGCATGCAGAGCAATCTCCATGTTTGCTTTAGTATGAGCCTATGCGAGACATGTCAGCAGTGAATAGCAAAAGTGAGCAAGTGTCTTTGCCCTCTTAGTCGCACGTTGTTAACACTAACCATTTGTGTAGCCATGGACATCGATTCCATGATCATCTGACAGTCTCTGATTTTGTCCTCATATTCTGTGGCGATAACTCTGATCCTATCACGGAGAAAAGCTCCTTCTTCCTGCATAGTTTTTCGGAAGACAGCGTCCTTGTTGACCGGGTCTCTCGGCACAATCTTGGCAAACTCTGTTTCCGACAGCTCGTCCATGGAATCGGCCATATTGAGAAGCTGTCGCTCCCAGCTTGTAAGCTTGTTCTGAACCTGGCAAATCCCCATCCATTGCTCGACGGATGTCGAAGTGGACATGTCCTCTTCCTTTT
This sequence comes from Coniochaeta pulveracea, assembly GCA_003635345.1. Classification (NCBI taxonomy): domain Eukaryota; kingdom Fungi; phylum Ascomycota; class Sordariomycetes; order Coniochaetales; family Coniochaetaceae; genus Coniochaeta; species Coniochaeta pulveracea. The sequence goes on along the minus strand of QVQW01000042.1, from coordinate 92,786 downwards.
TACCCCTTGCCTTCCAATCGTAAGTCTTGTTCTTCAACAGGTCGTTTACGAATTGTTTTACCTGGGTGAGACCGGTTTTCACCAGATTGTCATGACGATGCAGCTCCAGCTCCACCAACAACCGTGGGAGGAGCAACGGATGGCATATGCTGGTACCAGCATTTGAGAGCAAGCGGCTGATACGGTCAATAGAATCCTTGGAGCAGCCTAGCACAATAGCGTAGGTGGAAGACGTCGCCGGCACATATGTCACGGACATTGCCATATCCCCTGGCCACGCGTTTGCCGTCCGACAGTTGTACACTGGCATCACCGTCAGTCTTGGGCCTCGCAGGCGCTGAACTTATAACAGTTCCAATCACCTACCAATAGCCGAGATGGGGTCTGTTTGTCGGGTGATGTATGTCCTAGTGAACATAGCAACATCACCGCCATTGATCGTGGATATCACTGAACCGTTGATGTGCATGCGCGTTACAATCTCGGCGAACGTGCTTTGGGACCAGGGAAGGGATGTCAACCGCCTGTAGTTATGCGCCTTTGACTCATCGTCCCGTCGTTCAGCTAGGCTAGCAGCAGGGCAACAGTCAGTTCTCTGCCATACTCCACCCCAGCTATGGCAAGATCATGAGCTACTCACATAACCATCAAACCCTTTTCGAAATCGTCTACTTCGGGGATAAGACCCTTGTCTATGCGTAAGCGAACCGTATAACTGATCCCAATTCGACATCCGCTCTGTTACCTGGGCCAACCAGCTGCTCCATTCGTTATCCGACTCCAGATCCCATTGTAGAATACTGCTCTTGTGAAGCTGTTAGCACCGTCACCTAATTCCTGCGTCGATATGCGGCACGATAATGTACATACAGGGTCAGAATACGTTGCTTTCAAGACTCTACATCTCTCTGAACCCTCTTCCAAGGTATCGAATGCAAGAGGCTGAAAGTCCTGTTGAGCCAACTTATTCCAATCCATGACATAGGTGCCAACGAGATTTCTATTTGTCGAAAAGCAGGTAACCCCAGAGCTGTTCCTAGACATAGGGCGCGCTAGCATGGTAGCGGACAGCCAGTTGTCACGGATATAACTGCGACCTTCGTGCCATCGGACCGCTCTGATGAACGTGCAACACTGCCACAAGCTGCGTTACGGACAGCCTCGCCATGCGTGTATCACTCATGACGGCTGTTAGGACCAACCGGTGCCTAAGTCGCATATGCCGCACCACACGACTACGTTCCTGGTGCACGTAGCCGGATGTTAGAGCAGCCGCTCGGGCCTGTGCCTTCCTCGAAGCAGATCTGGCCATACACTTTACAGCTTCAATATGATAGAGTATGCCTGTATGACCCAAGAACGCCTGGTACTCGGTCACACAAGCGCCCGCAGGACTAAGCCGTCACCTTGACAAATGCTTAGCCCAAGTCCGGAATTCCTCGAGGCGCTACGTGACGGCATTACAACCAGAAAGCGGTAAGATCTGGATAATTTTAGGTGATGTTCACGCAAATGGAAATGAGTTCAGGTCGTAGGAACATGGAACTGATTGTGTTGCCGGTGGGCTGAATCAGCCAATCGCAAGCGACGTTATGTCATCAAGCATGGCCCCTGTCACTCTGGGGAAGCTTCGATCATTGTAACCCTGCACTCACCATAGCGTCAGGTTGTGAATATCGAACCATATCTCGGGCACTTTCTGCCAATTTCTCGCACGCAACTCCCTGAAAAGACGGCGATGTCCTCTCGACTTTCCATCTTGATTCTGATACCCACCGTTTTGTTTGCTGTGTTGCTATCTAGAGCGCCGTTCATGATGGATTCTCAAGCGCCGTCAACATCGAAACAATGGGCCGATGGCCCCATGAAGCTGGTTACCACACCGCAATACCAGACAAAGAAGGCAAGCAGCATTGAACATGGGCTGGGTTTTGAATTCGAACTGACATATTTATCTTTGTGACCATAGACCGACATCTTCACAACGGGTGCGACGCATATGGCTTTGCTGCATAATTCGATCCTTCGAGGATACAACTCGATCTACAACCAGGCCCTTCTTGTCCAGGAGGCAGATAAGGCAGACTTCGTCGGCTACTGTCTGACATGGTACAAGTTTGTCAAGTCGCACCATGACGATGAGGAGCAGAACCTTTTCACCAAGATTGAGGAACTCCTACAAGACAAGACCGTCTTTGCAGACACTCACCAAGAACATGGTATGATTACCTGATCCACTTAAACGCAATCGCGCCTCTCGCGCCCAAGCCAGCGGGAGCGGGCCGCCAAGAAGTCGTCATACAGGACCCTCCACGCTAACCTGCGTCATCAATCACAAGAAGCCTTCCTTGCTGGCCTAGCCGAGTACAACACCTATCTCACCACTCTACCGTCGCCGTTATCCTTCTCCGGCACGGAACTGAAGCGCATCATGGATTCCTTCCACAAGCCTTTCGAGGATCACTTTCACAGTGAAATCTCCACCATCGCCGCGCTCGCCGACCATCCTAACGCACCAAAGCCTGGTTCGTCAGGAGAAACAGCGGCCAAGGCGGTGTTCAAGACGTGGGGAAAGAGCACCGTTACCAAGGCAGGCATGACGGATGTCGCACCCTTCTTCTTGCTCAACCTGGACCGGACCGCAGAGGAAGGCATGTGGTCCAGCTGGCCGCCCATGCCCGCTGCCATCAAATGGGGTTTGATCAACCTCGCCGGCGCGTGGCGGGCTGGACAGTGGAAGTTCGCCAGCTGTGATGCCGCTGGCCAGCCAAGGGCGCTGTATGCTTTAGAACATCAGCCAGAGGATGTCAAGGCATGAATTGTATGAAGGTAATGCGGGATGACATATGCGACAGTGAATGAACTTATATATAATGCCGGATGTTCAATTACTTAATGGCACTGAAAAGCTTGGGTTTGGCATCGTTATTCAATAAAGGTCCGGTGGTAAAGGAGTTCAGCTTACTTAGCAAGTTGTATCAATATACATATCCTATGTTCGGGACCTTTAGGATTAAGAACGTCGCTCCTACTCGGAGTTGGGGGAGGGACATGAGCGAGACGGCACAGCACATGAACAAACCCTGTCATGATGCTGACAAATGTTCTTGCCTGCCAAGCCGAACTTCGATGAACGCCCCCGGCAATTCAATACCTCTTCCATCTCATCAAGTACAAATATGACCTTGCCATCTTTAGTATTAATTCTCTACTCATGACCACGAAGCAATCAAGAAGTTTCGAAGGATGCTGGACATGCCGCCTCCGCCGCAAGAAGTGCGATGAGCAACGGCCGGTTTGCGCGGGCTGTTCCAGCCTGGAGCTGGAGTGTCTCTACCGCGACACGAAGCCGGAATGGATGGATAATGGCGCGAAGCAGAAGGAAAAGGCCGACTGGCTGAAATCAGAAGTGAAGAGGCTTGCGGCCGCCAGGAGGCAACGGCAACATATGCAAAGCCTCGAGAACGGTATGGATAGACTGGAAGTTGCCAACGTGTCGGACAGCACTGTATCCAAGGCCACGCCATCATCTACTTCGATACACGTCATCAACGATACCGCCCAAGACTCAGGGTCGGACTCCTGGACCGGGGAGCAGTCAAGAACCAGCTCGACACCACAGTCGTCAGTTGGTCCAGGACTCGACTCTTCCGCTTCCGCCTTCACAGGGCTCGGCGTGCCTGTAAATGGAGGCGGACTCAGCGAAGCGGACCTGGGCTACGTCGTATTCTACTTGGACTTTGTTTTCCCATTCTTATACCCTTTCTATCGCCCAGGCATGTTAGACGGTGGTCGAGCATGGCTTCTGGTGAAACTCATGCAGAACAAGTCGCTCTGCCACGTCGCGCTCACTTTGACAGGTTACCTCTTCTCCGAGGTGCTCAAAACAGGTGACCCGTCGCACACACAGTGCAAGAAGCACAACTGGGATACACTACAACACCAGCAAGACCTCGCCATGAAGGAATTCCAAGCTGATATACAGGAGCTCAATAACCGTGGAATCCATGGATATCTTAAGGAGAACACTCGGGCTTTCAGCAGCATGGTGCAGGTCCTCTCCTTCGAAGTAGCCATCGCCAACACCGGCAACTGGCAAATACATCTGCAGGCGGCAAGTTTTCTATTTGACCAAATCATGGAACAGCGAGGCAGGGCTGAGGACGGTAGCCCATGCTGGTATCGCCTGCTCCGGGAACTAGGTGACGGTCCTGTTGTACCACACTCGGTACCGGCGATACATCAGCCATGGAACGCCGACCAAGCGTCACTACGCTTCTTCACTGCTAGCCTGCTCTTCTTCGATACCATTTCTGCGACGGCATTGGAGCAGTCTCCCAGTCTCCAGAAATACCACAACCACCTCCTAACCACTTTTCCCATGTGCTGTGCCAGCCACCCCTCTTTGGCCTGCAAACCCTATCTCGACATGGAGGACTATTTCGGAGTGCCCAACTGGGTCTTCCTCGCAATCGGGCGAATCGCGTCCCTTGCTGCCTGGAAAAGGGAGCAGAAGCAGGCAAACTCGCTTTCCATCACCTGCTTGGTCGCTCGTGCTGTGGACATCGAGCAGGATCTTAGGACGCGCACAATTGAACTTGATCTGTGGCTGAACAGCTTACCACCAACCCAGGTAGTTGTGGTCGATCCGTCCAATCCGCTCTCTACTCCTACATTCGCACCGTACGACCGAGCTCTCATCTCCCGTATCTGGGCCCAGGCCGCCCTAACCTACCTCTTGGTGGTAGTGTCAGGCTGGCAGCCTTCCAACACAGACATACGAACCAGTATAACCACTACCATCTCTCTGCTACAGCGCCTTTCGTCTCCAGTCAGCCTACGGACCGTTGTCTGGCCCTTTGCTGTGACAGGTTGTCTGGCGACGCTCTGTCAAGAACAGTTCTTCCGAGACCTTGTCACGAGCATGGGGCCGTTGCAGGCCTTCGGGACGGTGAGGGAGGCATTGCAGGTCATGGAGCATGTCTGGGGCCGTCGAGACTGTCTGGAGCTGATGCCGGATACATGGAACTTCGGGGCTTCTTTCGTGTCCTTGGGACACCCTGCACTCCTGGTCTGATATCATCAGCCAGATCGGAGCTGAACAAAGAAACCGTGTAACCGGCAGTACTGTGTAGAGTACCTACTCAATCGCCGGCAACAGAAATATTGATATTGCTTACTTAACCAGGTACGTTCAAAATGGCTCCAGTAGTAATCAGCTTCTTTTTGGCTTTTTATTAATAGTCTATAGGCTCCTTCACCCCTTCACCCCTTTATCCCTTGAATGCAACCGAAACGCCCCTTTGTTACCATTACCACATTATCAAGCTGTCAGACGAAGCCGGTGGATTCGTTTCGCATCGAAGCGGAAGGCTTTACCTTGCCTCTTCTATTATCCCTTCCCTTGATGGTCTCTGCCCGGATCAGCCCAGGTAACTCCCACCACCCCTCTATCGCCCGTTGAAACAGCGTCTTGCGCCTCGTTTCTTTAGGCACCCCCTTTTCCAAATCCACTCTTTCGAGAGGAGTCACTGGGGACGTCTCATAAATGCTTGGACTAGGCAGCGGTTGCGGGAGACGTTTGGAGGTCCGAAGTGAGGCTCGAAGTTCCCGGACGCGAGACCACTTGATGGAGGAAGGGGTTGGGGATGTTGGTGAAGCCTGGAAGGGCATCACAGAGTCTGTCGTGACATTGTCACTCGGTTCTGTGTCTTGTGTTCGTTTTGGTATACGTATCATGCGTGCCGTCCCTGTCATGGGCGCAGCGGGGGGTTGGCCAGATGGTGACAGCGCGATGGGGATGTCGCCTGCTCCTTTGTCACTGGCATTTTCCGGTGATTGACGGTCAGAAGGAAGTGCGCTCCTTGACAGCGTTCTCCCTGTCAGAGGTCGTCCGGATGACTGCCATTGCGTTGTTCTGTCTGAAGAAGTTCCGTTGTCACCCGGTGCCAGTGATGGAGGAGCAAGCAACCCATCGCTCCTCTTTTCGTCACCATCTATCATTCCTCCCCGCAGCGCCCCGAGTCCCTAGCGTCGAGATTGTGGGGGAGGGCTGAGTGCATGTTGTCCTTGATCAAAGCTGGGCTGACCGCTAGCATCATCACTCGGGCTGGGTGGACGTGGTGGCATATCCAGGCCTCCCGGGAATCCTCGGACGGGAGGCCCATTGAAGCCTCCTGCGGCATAGGCTGTGTTATGTCCCATAGCCGTACCCGGCCTACTGCCATGAGGTGCAATGCTAGGTGCTGCTGATGAGAAAGTCGACCCCTTGGAAGGCGCCATCTCAATCTGGCTCTCGTTCATGGGATATCCTCCACCGCCAGGGAATCCGTTCCCACTCTGCATTATCGCCGCGCTCTCACTCTTCCTCTTGCCGATGAACAAGAAGCCAGCGGCAATGGCACTGATAGCAAATAGCACGCAGAGAGCGATGAGGAAGCCCCAGGCAGCCATCAGCTCGTAGCAAACTGTCTGTCCTGAGCCAGTGAAGATAACATAGCTGACTGGTCGTCCACCTCCAGTGGAGATCGGCAGCGCGATATTGCTAGATTGTTTTGGGAGGTCGGAACAGGTGGTCTCGCTGAGGGGTTGGCCTATGATGGCGGCGACGACGATGAAGGGTATCAGAAAGAGGGTATCGACCAGAGTCGTGGCTAGGTAGGGTATGTGTGTGTCGTCGTAGGCTGTGAGGGAGAGGATGACCCAGAGGGTGGAGAGAGCGACCTGCTTCTTGTTAGCCCAGGGATTCCAACACGTTGGGGAGTAAGGAGAAAAGGGGTTAAGGGGCTTGAAAATAAGGAAAGGGGCCACAAAAGGAGTGTTGTAGAACGGAGTATGGGGAGAACCGAGGGGGATGGAGAACTTACGAAAACCATGGTGGCCACCAACTCTGCTGGCGCATCCTGTTTGGACCGGGCTATCAAACTGAGGCAATTGCCCACGAGTCCTAGGATAGGCAACAGAGCAAGTCCTTGGGCAACACGGGCGCCGAAGTAGGCGTAGCCATAATAGCCGTGGTCCTTGAACGTCATGGCGGGATATGGAACGGCAAATTGCTCTGGACTTGAGGTGTCTAGGGGATCTGGCAAAGTTTATACTGTCAAGGTGGTCGTTCCCTCGTTTGTTCTTGCAAGACGAAGATAAATCCTGTTTGTCTCCTGTCCTTGTCCTATCGGGTGGGTAGTCGGAAAAACTGGAAAATCGAGCGTAAGAAAATGCTGGCTCAGCCAACGAGTGTCCAAGTAAAGAGAACAGAGATGAAAAGCAGATAAGAAAATAAGGAGGGAATCCTGACCCAGACAAAGGAAATCAAGTTGAGAATGATGGCTGTGTGGAATGCTGTATGCCAGACTGAACCAGAAGCAGAGGAGGATGAAAGTGACTCTAAATATTCACCATACTCTCCAAATCAGTCCAGACCAACATGGCCGACCCAGGCGGCTCTGCTGCACCTGAGACACACGCATTGTCGAGTCTCAACCAGTAAAGCGGTCTTCCCACCAGGTCACCGTGCTACGGGCCTGTTTAGGATACAAACCCAGGCCCCGGAAATCTTCCGGTGGCACCAAAGTAAACAAGCCCTTTCACAAACTGATTCGATCTATCTGTCTATCCATTACCGTGGCCAGATGAAACAACCCACCCACATCCCCAATACCCCAACAACGGCCCGTGGTGCTGGGTTTCTAAGAAAAGCACCAGTCAAGCAGAGCCAATAAGCACCACTCCCTCTCGCCCCCAAATCCTTGGTCATTGTTGGCGCTTATCCTCCCGGGGCCTGACATCCTGCTTCCGCGACCATGCAAGCGCGGCCTAGACGCAGGTTTGTTGATGGTCAGGCCAGCCATGTCGGGTCTGAGGGCTGAGGTTCAGGGTTGAAGATTGAGAAAGGACCGTAGGGCTGACCACTAAGAAGCCTGAAACGGGCTGCTACCCCTGTCTCCGCGGCTGTTCTGACGACGCTACAGTGGACTCCACTTTAGGCGATGAGAGGCCTATTGGAGATGCTGCGTCGGGAGAATAGGCGCGATGCTGGGGGAGTTGTTGAGACTTCGTATTTGAGACGCTGTCGTGTTGGATATGGTAGGGGGAACAGAGGCAGGAACGGTTGGGATCTGATGTAAATGCTGCTGGACCAGAGTCGTGGCTCAATAGGGAACGCGTTAGATTCATCTACGCGGACTGGGGCTCGTTGTGCTTCAAGATTGCCAAGACTGCCGGGAGTTTGAGGCTGCACTAATGCTCGATGGCCGTTTGTGCAAGTCTTATCACGAATGTCCCGGATGACTCCGCTGTTTAGACTGACTTCGCATACCAGTGTTGCATGCGAAGCTGTGTAGAGATGAGGCTGTTACTTTTTGCTACGCCATGCGCCAACATTTATCGACATAGTGCCAACTTGGCTTTCACCGCAGAAACTACATGTATCATCAACGGCCATATGCCTCTGTCCAGTTTACAAGCCGCACCGTCGTCACACACCTGATCCAAGCTGATGTAGCTCGACCAAGAATGTCCCGCTGTAGTCCCTACAACTCCACCGCTACGCAAACCAACAATGATTCTAGGGCATAGCGTCACATCCCCGTTCAAACAGCAGAACATGACCACTTAGAGTAGACTATCCAAGCCGTTTCCACCATTGCTAGACCCAGCTCCACCAGCCGGGTTGGAAGCTGCCGCCGGAGCGCCCCAGATGCCAGCAGCGCTCTTCTCCTTGGCAAGCTGGCCCATGGCTGGACCGCCAGTGGAAGGTGTAGTACTCTTCTTGACGTTTCCACCAACAGTGCTCCAGAGGCTGCCGAAAGCGTCACCTCCACTTGCGGATGGCTTAGCGGCCGACTTGCCAGCCCCGAGAGATGCCGATGTGGAAGGCTGTCCCGCAGCGGGTACCGAGGTGAAGTAGTTGGGTCCTGCTGGTTGATATCCGGTGGCAGGTGGCTTAGGTGAGAGGGCATTTCCGGTCGTCAGAGGTGTGCTGAAGGCGGAGTAGTTGGGGCCGGATGTTGGTTGCGGGGAGATGAAGGCTAATCCAACCATGGAGCCAAGGTTAGCCTGCTGGGGAGCTGAGACTGGTTTGGGTTGAGCAAAAGGAGCGCCTTGAGCGTGTGATGTGATCTGAGGCGAAACAGGGCTTGCAAAGGACCTTGGAGGAGGGACGGTACTCTGGGTTGTTTGCGTGGATGGTGTGGCGGACTGGAAGTCGTCGAACTCGTCGTCGTCGTGAGTGTTTGACACCAAAGAGGCCAGGCCAGAGCTGGTGCTAGGTGGTGCCGCGGAAGTCGTAGAGCCGGACGGGGCGGCAGGCTCATCGAAAGAGAAAAGATCAACCTCGGGCTCCTTCGGCTTGGCTGGTTCCGGAGCTGCCTTCTTCGGTGCGCTCGCAGCTGCTTGTGTGCGCTTAGGTCGTGCGGCACTGGCGGCTGCTCTCGACGGGCGGTCTCCTTCATCGTACTCGTCGTATTCCTCAAACTGCTCTCCTCGGCGTTGCGTGTCCTGGAAGTCACTGTCTTGTTGTCCACCGAAACCACCACCGTCTCCGTAAACTCCGCCGGAGTAGCCACCATATCCGGCGCTCCCGCCACCGCTGCTACCGCCGTAGCCGCCTGATTCGCTACCGAACCCACCGTATCGGCTGCTTGACGAGAAGCCGCCGCCACCCTCAACACCGATATATTTTGCCTTGTTGGAGCGCGCCTTCTTGCGCTCTGCTCGGATTCGTTCGACGTCGCTGAGGAGGTCGGCAAGTTCTTTGGCGCGGTTTCGCACATTGATGCCTTGGTCCTTTCCATTTTGGTCGATGAATTGAAATTGGCGCAGCATCTTTAGCAGTGTAAGGTGGTTTCGTGCGTCGTCGATGACACGCTCCGAGCCGTGCTTGATCAGAAACTCGAGAAGTTGAAGGGCTTTGTAAATCTGGCGCCATTCCTCAGCGGACTTTTCTGTAAATCGGCGGTAGATCATGGGCATGATCTCGTTGAGGGTTGAGCTGTCGGAGGCACCGGACATCAGCAACCTTCGGTGACTCGAGGACGGGTGTGCTTGGGCTTACTAGTTGAAGGTGCCATTGGCGATCTCCTGCATCAGCGTCGATGATGCTCCCCAAGGCTCATTGTTGGTGGCTTCTCGTACTTTTGCCTCCATTTCGGTGTAGTTCATCACGGCTTGATTCGATAATGTTAGCACACCGCGGCTTATCTTCTCCATGGTTATTAGTGTTGTTTACCATTTTGAACCTTCCGCACTCCGGCCTTGATGTCGTAGAGGGTCAAGTTGGACACCGTATCCTTCAAGCTGTCGAAATTCATTTTGGCCGATCTTTGTGATACAAGCTCTGAAGGTGCAGCAGTGAGATGGATCTTCTGAGGTATAGGGTGATCGGACGATTGCCGAGCTCTCGTTCTTGGACGTGAATACGTGTAACGGTCTCCTGAATGAAGGAGCTCCTGGTAACCGCTTTGGGCAAGCTGAGTCGTTGTTGACTGTGCCAAGACTTTGGGCCATTATCAGTGTCATTGGCACGCTTGTGGAACGCCTTGGATCACGTGATGATCATCGGACTCTGCACTGCTGTTAAGCTCAAACCTGCCAGTTCTGGATGCTCGGTAGTCAACAAGCCAAATTGCCTAATGACATCCTCATTCGGATTCTTCATGAAGAAAATAAAGATCGGAAGTGCAACTCAAAATAGCTAGGCTTCTTCAGCTGCCGTAACTCGACCAGATGTAAGCGTTCTGCTTGGTGGGACCTCTGTGCAGGTTGGCCGAGCGCCATCCGAAAATGCCTGAGGCAGCCAGTTACAGACCGGCTATGTCACGCTAAAAGTTTATCGAGCTTCGAAGCTCACCTCCTGAAGACGGACACGATCTGAAGCTTCACCATCTCCTTCGCGTCACATTCCATCCTTGTATTGTAATATCCAAGACTTTGTTCGTTTCTCTCTGTACATTCATCTGTATTATAATCGTAAGTGTGTTCCCTCCTACTATGAAACTCCCTTCTACCGCCCCTCATCCCATCCCGTTTGGTTGTCCAAAGGTGCTAGGAACTGGTCCTGCCAATGACAGTCCATACTCTTGCATCCATCCCCATGGCGCTTCAACAACCACAGCTTGACATCCGGGCTTTGGCATCTTGGCCAAGAAATGGGATCTGAAGCTCTTCCACTTGTACCGAATCTGGCACGTGTTGACTGGAGGGTCGGTCAATGGGCGCGTCCGAGGCTCTTAGCACTTCTTTCCAGCCCAGTGGCCAACTGCTTGTCGAGATTGGTTGGTTAAGCTCTTCCAATGGCGTGCAGCAATCTGCAAAAGCACCTCCCTGGCTTCACCCCCAACCACCTGTCTTCTGGCCACATCTTCATCCCGAGAGGCGTGGTAACACAAACTTGCCACTGGCGGGGAGACAAGCCAGCAAGAGAAAGTAGTTTACGGACTCTCTCGCCAGGTGGAGACTCAGCTTCATCAGAAACAGGTTGAATCTGCTCCATGGCATCTGAGATGCATCGATCTGGATGATCAGCTTGGCAGAGAGCTCATGTCTGGCGATTATGCAGTTGTTTGGCTGTTGCAGTCACTCCAGTTGCTGGCTTCATCGAGGTCAGAGAAGCCACGGGTGATCGGAAGCTCCGCCGTTCCGCCGCTAGGCTAGGCCGATAGATGCTGCTGTTGTTGTCGTCACTGAAGGTGAAGCCGGCAGCTGCTTGAGCCATCAAGGCCCCTCTCGCCCCTCACCGTTTCCTTGCTTCCCCCAGTCAAGGTCCACTTCGGCACCAGTGGTATAATATGATTGGACCTGTTGCTAACAATTGCGTTACCCCTCCACAGAGCAAAAATGAGGGCCTCTGTTCTCCGACCCCTCGTACCCCGCCATAACTGCTTCGCTTCAGCAGCGCCTCGATCCATCTTCTTCTCCCCATCAACAAACTCTTCCATCAAACCTTCTCTCCAAGCTTCTGTTGGACTCTCTGCTCGTTACTTCTCATCTTCACCCATCGCCAACATGTCTAAGGTGTAAGTAGCTCATACCCGGAGATGCTAGCCTCCCAGCCAAGCTCCCAATGGAGCTTTGAACTCGAGCTAACCTTGCCTGTACAGTTTCTTCGATGTCACCTGGGAGGGCCCCGTCCTCGATGCCCAGAGCCGCAAGACCAACGAGGTCAAGGGTAAGTAACTCCAGTGCTGCTAGTTCTCTCATTCGTCGCCAATTGCTTGACCGGGCGCGGTGTAGCTCGTCTTTGCTACCCTTTTGAACTTGTTTCTCGAGCGCTGTCAAACGGCCGTTGACCCCGCGTCATTGCTGCACATCCTCCCTTACAAGAGCTGTGCAGCAACCCCGCAAGTCTGTAGCAGCATAACCAGACGGACAGAAAGCTGATAAACTACACAGAGCAGTCCGGCCGCATCAACTTCAAGCTCTACGATGACGTCGTCCCCAAGACCGCTGAGAACTTCCGCGCTCTCTGCACCGGCGAGAAGGGCTTCGGCTACAAGGGCTCTGCTTTCCACCGCATCATCCCCGAGTTCATGCTTCAGGGTGGTGATTTCACCCGTGGTAACGGCACCGGTGGCAAGTCCATCTACGGCGAGAAGTTCGCCGACGAGAACTTCAACATCAAGCACACTCGTCCCGGTCTCCTCTCCATGGCCAACGCTGGCCCCAACACGTAAGGACATATTGGCAACTGGGTTGTTACTAGAGAATAGCAAAGCTAACACGGACTCCTTTGCAGCAACGGCTCCCAGTTCTTCGTGACCACCGTCAAGACTTCCTGGTTGGACGGCCGCCACGTCGTTTTCGGCGAGGTCGCCGACGACGAGTCTATGCGCGTTGTCAAGGCTCTTGAGGCCACTGGCTCCGGCTCCGGTGCCATCAAGTACAACAAGAAGCCCACCATCGTTGACTGCGGTCAGCTCTAAGCTAAGAACCCAGCACCAGGATGGACTAAGTTTTGCTCTCAGACCTCGCATTAGTATGGTTATGTGGACGCATTTGACGCGGGCTGAACCTGAAATTGGCGAAAGGAGAGTATGTAATTTCACCAGGTAGTTCTTCAAAACAAAAACTGCATTCGGGGAAGCTGTGCTTGATCTTTTGCTTGTGACATGCCAAGAAACGGCCTTGCATGGGGCATGGCATACCCGTTCTGTCATTTGGTGCTTATAAAGGAACAGCCTATTACAGGCATAGCATAGCCTTATGCTCCCTTGTCCGTAACAGCATGTGCGTGCCTGAGAATCCTTAAATCAAATGAGTTAGACTATACTAGCGTATCCCACTCTATCATTGGCATGAAGGGCCCGTTGATAGATTCTGTAAAGCTAACTGTGGGATAGCCAAATACCTCTTTTCCCATGAAGTTTCCCCTTTGATATTCGATATAAACGCCTAGCAATGCTTGTTGACTCCTCTAAGAACGCCAAAAACGGGCATGTTCGCTCAGAACCCCTTAATCATGACCCAGCCAGCGCTGAAAGTACACGCAGCCGCTAGGGTTGACCGGTCCGCCCTCCTCACACAGCTCGTACACAGGACACCTACCACATGGCGCCTCGACATATCCATTGGTAGGCGGCTCAGCGCCCAACCGTTTCTCTTCCTCTTCCATCCCATCCTGCTGTGGCACATCCGGTTCCTGCTTCGTGATCCTGGTCGTCCGGTATCCCTTACGCCTAGCGACCACGACCGGCTCAATCAGCCCATCATATACCAGAATGTCCACCAATTGTTGGACATCGTCTTCCGACAAAGTCGTATTGTTCGTTATCCCGGACCGAGCGATAAACTCTGCAATCTCTCTTGCCGTAGGGTAGTATGTGTATCCTGCCGGATAGGGCAGATAGGCAGGCAGCTTCCTCCCACCAGCGGGTCCCTGTGCCACTGGTGCTGGAGTCGGCGTCCCATCCGCATCCGTCGAGATATCATTCGCGGTTCGTTTCCGACCCACCACTCCCTTGGTGGGCTGTTTGGTCGGGCGACTGTAGGTGCTCTTCATCTTGACGAAGTTGTAGATGACTTCCTCCAACCCGACGATGAAGGCTTCGTCCAGATTGCTGTCTGTATACCAAGGGCCTCCGGTGGCACGTTCTGAGGGCGAGAGACCGGCTTTGATGTACATCTTTTTATTTGGGTGTTCGACGGACTTCATGTCCTTGATGTAGCCCTTGCCCTCGAGGGTCTTGAGCACGCTCTTGAGCACGGCATCGTGGAGTTTCGTGCGGTTGCGCAGAGTCTTTGACCAGATTCCGTCAGCGCCGGCTTCGTCTATCAAGGCGAAGACCATTTGTGTCTCGGTGTCGGGCAGGGAGGAGTATCTGCGGAGGACTGGGTTAGCGAGGTGCTTGGGGCTAAGAGCAAGATCGGAGGTTCACGCTTACTTCTTCGCATCTTCTCGGCTTCGATAGCGCCAAGCAATGCCGGCTCTGCTGTCGCTGACGGCAACGACGAGTTGGTCTGCCGTAAGTCCCTGGATCACATTAAGAAGCAGGCTGAGGTCGTTCTTTGGGATGACGTTCAGTCCCATTAGGTCGGACTGATTATAGAGACGTTCTTGGTCGCCATGTTGTATCATTTCCTCGTAGAGCGCATCTTTCAAAATCTCGAGCTTGGGCGTATCCTCGCCGGTCCCTGCTCGGGACGAGGCAAGGCTCGCCATTGTTGCTGTGTGTTGAGTGACTCAGATCTGGACGGTCGATGTTCGGTGTGTCGTGAATGAAAGGCAAATTAGATTAGAATTAGCGCACCGTCTTCGCCCAGATCGCGCGATTGCCAGACGACAGCGATGATTGACTCAAAGAGACGGTGGTAAATTATGGCATGAACTTAAATCTTGCCAAAACTTCCTGCCCCTCCAAAAAGTGTTTCTTCAGCCTCGAGCGTTGATCAGTCGTGCTAGCAAGGGTCTTTCCGCGCTACTGAGGCGGTCCGTGAGCGCCACCATGATCGTCCAATCACATCATGCCGTCGAGAAGCAGTCTCGTCGTGCCGTCAAGATTGCGGTTACCCTACACATCCGATCCTACTTACACGAACAGCGATCTTTGGATAAAGTATGTTCTAAGTAATGTCTGTCGCTCGTCTTTATTATTCCATCAACTATAGGAAGAACCATCCACTGATATTAGTGGCAGTTATTAAGCCAACCACAAAAGGGCAAATGTGCTTGGAGTAACCAATCAAGGCAATACAGAATGCTGGTGGTCGCATATGGTAGTGTCAGCTCAGAATATGTGAGCTTCTCAGGTTCTTCCACGCTGTAAATTTCCTCCAGGCCCTTTGGCATAAATTTCCGGCATAAATTTCCGGCAGGCCCTCCGGCAGGCCCTCCGGCAGGCCCTCCGGCAGGCCCTCCGGCAGGCCCTTGCCGCATAGGTGGTCTGCTTATTGCGGTAAGAGCAAGCGCTCCTCCGTTGTCTAGCTGAAGGCAGATTAGGCGGGATATGTGAACTAAGGACTTGGTATTGTGTGACATATTGTCACGACACAGTCGACTCTGTGCCAATGACGCCGTGTGGTAAGAAGGCCAGCCGCTAGGCCATTGAGGTCCTGTGCAAGAAGGATTATGGAGGTATTGTGTTGCCGGCCACCGATTTATGCTCCTTTCTCGGATGCAGTCAAAGCTGGGAAGTCACTCTCCAGAATGAACCAGGATGGGCCAATTACTCTTCATGATGATGATAACCTCTTCCTTCTCTGCAACCGAAAGATCATAGCTCCTTCACTCACAACTTATGCGACTTTGCGGGATATCGGCGTCTAACACATGGACTTTGTCGCCTAAGCTACCATTTGCCACATGCATATCAGTCGGTCATATCTTAGCTTTGCCTCGAGGGTTTACTCCTTCTCCATGTTCGACGGCCAGGCACGATGTTACCGGACATCCTGGCAAAGATCAAATGAGAGACTCGAGGAGATAAGTAGCAATATGATGCCGAGACAAGGTCTATAGCGCAAGGAGCATAATGCTCATCAACGACGAGACCAAAGCCGCTGCTGAGAACATCCTACTTCTGCCAGTAGCAGCCGATGTTGCAACAGGCACGGGAGTCTGTGTCGCCGAGGACGTCTGGGTCGCCGAGGACGTTTGAATCGTCGTGGACGTCTGAGTGGCTGAAGCCTTCTTCAACTGGGAGACAACGAAGTCTGTGGCGTTTTTACCATACTCTTGCACATAACCAATGTGAATAGCGACGGCATCTTTGCCCTGGCCATTATCGCAGTATTTGTCACCACTGTCGCAGAAGCTTTTCATCTTCGCCGCGACAGGGGCACATGTGGTAGCGACATTTGCGCGCTTGAAGATCTACAATACGGTTAGTGTCAGGTCGTTGGAGGTCGATCTGTGACTTACTCCTCCCACAGTTGCATTACCAACGTCAAAGGACTGCCCAGGCGCGAAGGAGGGATCGCCCATCACCGCGATGGCGACAACTAGAACCTTGATTAGTATGCTGGAGTGTGAAAACGAGGAAATAACCTTACCCTTGTCCAGGACAGCCTGGGGAAGCGCCTGTGTAGCGGGAAATCCTGCCTCAGTAGCTCCACAGGCAACGTCGACACTGACATGAGCACCCTATCTCTCGTTAGTACCTGGCCCATAACAAGTGAAGCCACCATAGTCGTGCTCACCTGGCTATATCCCATGAGGACTATCTTCGAGTTCGGACAGTTGGTGGCGTAGTCTGTGACCATTTTCGTCATGGCCGTTACCCCGGCAGTCTGTGAATTTACATAGTTCTCGAGTGTTGCCGGGTAGACAACAGGTACGATATCCACACCGGAGACCTGGTCTTGGACCTGCTTCGCTACCAGTCCGATGATGCCGGTTCCGGCTGGTTCTGTGCTTGCGCGAGCGACGATGATATGGACACTTGAGCAGTTCTGTGCTAGGACGGACTCAAAGCCAGAGGCCAAGGCGAGAGCCGCCATAGTGAGTTTAGCCAGAGCCATGGTGAATAAGAGCTGTTGTTATAATAGATGATGCTATTATCCAAACGAAGGGCTTGGGAGGACCAACTGTCCCTACTACACAAGCGGACTCAGTAGGTCAAACAGAACGAAAGTTGAGGTAGCACACCTCGACATCGAACCGCACACACCCAGACCGAGTTTCCCCATTTTGTCCCCGGGAGGATGAGCTTTATGGAGAACCAGAGCTGGCAAAGGAACACAGAAAGAGAGTCCCAGGCTTATACCGAATGAGGAAGGTTTGCGAGCGGTTTGACCAATGACAGCCAGAGGCAAGTGTCACGTCTTGGCATCGATGGAGCCTCGGTAATTAAAATTGCTCTCCACTTTCCAGATGCTAAACCTTCCGTTGACATCATGCTTTGACATGCTCTTGAACTGCCCTGAGCTGGATTACCCCCGCGTTAAATGCATCTTGGTTCTTGATCTTTCTTTGGCATGAAGTTGTTGAAGGGTAGAAGCCTGCCTGACTTTCGCTGAGTGGGTTCATGATGGAGACAAGGTCCGGAAAGATGCTCGTTCGCAACAATCTCCCAATTCGGCTACGACCGCTTCCGAATCCAGCAGGGGTCGACTTCCTTCCCGTTGACGACCGGAGATGATTTAATACGGTAATCACGTTCTCACGACCTCCACAGATGAATCGTACGGATCATACGAACCATCGCCCTCACCTTGTGCTAATCAGCGTTGATGACCCCGGGCACGTACTTCACTCTCACTTCAGCGCCAGCAACCTCCTACTTGCCGTCAACCTTCAACACATAGAGGCTCCCGTTCCCCACAAAGTTCACACCGTTCCTATATCCCGTTCCAAACAGCACATACTCATTCACGACCGCGATACCTCCCTGAAAGTTCACGTCCAGCTCCACCTCCGTAACCACACTCCCACTACTCCTATCCAGCACCGTGAGCGCTCCCTTGGAAGTGAGATACCCCGACGGCGTCTCATCAACCACGCCGGCTCTCGGATACAGGACGAGATCCCCCGCAACAGTAGGTGGCTGCAACGCCAACGAGTTATGCGTTGCCGGAGTCTCCCACAGCACGCTTCCATTGACCAGACTCGCCGCCCCAAATACTGTCGATGACACATTTGCGGGCACGTCAAACCTCGAGTAGGGAAGGGTGTAGTAGACCCTTTTATCGTCCACCGCAACCCCCCAACTCAACCCGCCGCCCTGCATACGACTGATATCGTTCATCCAAACCGTCTCTCCTGTCCCAGCGGCAAACGCAAAAATCACACCAGTCTTCTGCGCCACGACAACGACGTCATCTTCTAGCCCGGATGTTCGCTTCGGCACAAAGCCAGGCGCCATACCGAAATCGCCGTCTCGACCGGGTGGTACGGATGGACAATTCACCGTGTCAATGGGGACGGTGACACAAGCTCCATTCCAGGCATCCAGGGGACTCACTCGCCTGACCCAATTGATCTTGCCAGAAGAGACGTCCAGGGCAATGATGGCTTCCTGATTCACACCAGCTGGCAGACAGTCTGCCGTGGAGTTGATGCAATGGCCATACTCGGGCGGGTAGGAGTATAGGTTTCCCGTGCCGAAGAAGACCTGGTTCCTGGCTGTGTCGATCGAGGGTTGACTACCCCAGACTCCCGCACCGGACCAGCCTTGACCGGAGGGGAGGGCGGGGATGTCCCATTTCTTGGTGAAGAGGCCGGTATGAGGCGAGAAGGTCAGCGCGACCATGTTGCCGATGTAGGAGCAGCAGGTGTAGTTTGGGAAGATTAGAGGAGCAGGCTCTTCGTAGGAGGAGGTACCGGCGAAGATGACCCCCTTGTAGACGGTGGGAGACATGGTGACCACGGCTAAAGGGTGCGAGTGAAGTGGTACCATGCCTAGGATTTTGCCATTGTGAAGGTCTGCTGCCACAAGGAGAGCGTGGGTTTGCGTGCCGAAATAGATGATCGAGCCGTCGATTTGCGGAGAGGTGCGGGAGACGGGATAGGTGGCTATTGCGGACGCGGGGCTAGGGACGGCGTAGTCATAAATGAGTTGCGTGACGTTGATGGTCCAGTGGGTTTTGCAGGTAGTGTAGTCGAGCGCGACGAAGAGGCCGTTCCACGTTGGGTAGTAGACATTGCTGCCACGGACGACTGGCGTGGCACTGACGCCGTATTGGTAGGATAGACCGGGACACGTGCGGGTAAGAGACTTGGCGTTGGAGGTGGTTATGGCCTGGCTGTCTGTCCAGCGGTTGTTGTGAATCCCGCCGCCCCAGCCGTCCCAAGACGCTGAAGAGAACGAGCCATCCGCTACGACAGCTTGTGTTGCCCCTAGGAGGCCTAACAGCCATGTATGAGACACCATCATGTTCCGATCAGAGGCAGTTCTCAGTGCAAGGGACGGTTCTCCTGAGAAGCAAGAGAGACAGAGGTCGACTGGGAAAGAAAAAGAGATCCACCATCCTTAACTCTGGACAGACTACACCTTGCTTACTGGTAGCAGAATGCCATCGGGGGTTGACAGGGTCCAAGAGTCAGCCCTGCATGAGCAACCCATGGCTGCTTGTTGCAGCAAATAGGTCTAACTGGTGTATGCTTCTTGCCAAGACTCTGCGTGGCCGCTTGTAGTCGCACAAAAGCCGAGATGGTGGTCAGCTGGAAGGTGCCATTGGCCCACTGTATTCTTACTGGCCAGGAGGGTATAGCTTCACACACAGTGGACTCCCCGGATCGCGAAGCACCGCTGACATTCGGTATCGCCAATTCATGGCAACGGCGCAGTGACGGTAGACCAGGACGCCCGAAAAGCTGATCAGTAGTCCTCTTCTCAGGGTTCACCCGGATCCTTCCTTCAGACTGACGCTGCACGCCCTGTTTCAAGGATTCCTGGACACGTCCTTCTAGCAACAACGTCTTGAATCTAGAAGCCCTGAGCCATACTAGCCATGAGGAGTTCCTCCAAACCGAAGGGTGACAGGCTCATAGGATCCGCCGTACCGAACATGTCCTGCTGGCCCGGCATGCCAAAAGACTGCGTGAAGTCGTACGCATCCGGTACCAAGGATGAGTCTAGGTAGAAATACTCATTTGTTGTGATATCGGCGGGTAACGATGGTGGGACTGTCGGTGTCTGACCGGATGCTGTCGGGTGTAGACTGAACATGGGCTCTGAGCCACCGTCACCACTGCTTGGCCCAACGGTAGGCGTTTCTGGTGGATGGTTCGGTCGAGGTGCTTGCTGCTTCCCCCTCGTTGAGCCTGTTGGTGGTGTAGGGTCCATCATGTTCTTCAGGCGGGCTTCGATCCTGGCGAGCTTGTTCTTCAGATTGTCCATGCCGTTCCAGAAGTGGATGTACTGATCGATTGTCAATTTGAGGAGGTCGAGACGCGAGCCAGTGAGACGCTTGTTGTAGGTCGGCGGTCCGAAGACCCTACAGGCGCATTGGGCCGCCGCCGCAAACCACAGTGTGTTGGCCAGGAAGGGGTTGACGTATTTGTAGTGATCTCTCGCGCTGTTCCGGACCACGGTGCAGATCTCGTCTGACGCGTTCATGTAGTTGGACCATTCGGATGTTGTTTGGGCTGGAGTGTCGCTGGAACCACGGCTCCTGGGCAACCAGGGGGCGTGGGCGCAAATCTTGTGGTGGTAGATCATGAAGCGGCAGAGCTGCGTCATGACGTGCAAGGAGTACTTATCTGCATGCTGCTGACGAGTGGTGCCTCCCGATTCAGGTTCGAGCCGGAAGTCCAGGGTGTCGCCTTGGTATAGCAGTTCCTGCGGGATGGCCGTAACAGTGCAGTATAACGAGTTGGCCATTATGTCCAGCTCGTCTTGATCTGTTTTCAGCTGCTTGCCACTGACGGACTTCATGGCGGATCCCGAAGGGTACACGATTCGCTGCGTGTTCTTCATGAGGGAGTTCATGACGATGAACCACGCCTTGGAGCTCTTGTTGCCGGACTGTGCGAGAGTTTTCCAGCGGAGACTGCAGTCTTCCACCAAGAAACAGCTGTCTTGATATGTGCCACTAAACCAGCAGCTATCGGGCACAGGCAGGAGTGTGAGGTTCAGCCCCGGGTCGATTGCAGTGGGTAACTGGCGTATGGTGCTGGCAAAGACGTCCATCTCCCATATTGCCCACCAAGCTCGCCGTCGTTCCTCCATTGCGGACCACCGATTTATGTCGGTCTCTTTACTCCTGTCCCCCTTTCCGTTCGGGTCATGGTTGGCATCGACAATATGCAGGTTCAAGTCATACGCTAGGCGAATGCAGTCCCCTAGCGTCCTCCACGATTTCGATCGCACACTGCGTGTAAGGTGGTAGAAAGTGATCAAGATAGACGCCTGCAACAACCAGAAAGGTGGTCTCAAGTCTCCGTAGCGATCCAAAGACTCGTGCAGGTTCAGTGCTGCTATTTGAGCAAAGTAAGCTGGACTAGGGCAGTCCGAGGGCTCACCAGTGTCTCGAACATGCCTGGCGGCAAAGGAGAACATTGCCGCAGCCAACGCGTCGGCTTCGGATTGGTGGTGCATATGGTAAAGCTTCCTCTCCACTCGAGGTTTGAACAACGTGAAGGCCGTCATATTGGCGAAGTAGCTTTGAAGTCTGTGTCAAAATTAGTGACATGCTTTCCGAATTATGGAGCTCTGATGGGCGGTTTGATGAGAGAGCAGCACAGCGAGATGAGACCATCCTAGGCCCCGTATAATGCACGGAGAAGTGCGTGCCATTTGCACGAAGAAGTGAAGAAAGGGGGGCATACAGTTTGTCGTGTAGGACTCGGCTGATCTTCAAGCTCTCACAGACACTATCGACGGTCACACCGAATGGCGGTACGGCATCATCGTCAGGCGGTGATTCATCAGGCGTTGATGGGGACGGCGGCCGAGTCTGCGCGTCGTGCGAGGGATACATGATCCGGGAAAAGAGAGGAACATTCTGCTGGTGCTGACTGTGTTGTGACCTTGGAGTCATGGAAGCAGCCACCTTTCCGTCGCCGGATGAGGCTGCATCATGATGTACGTGTCCATTGTCTCCAGGAGAGCTTGGGCGGAACCGGACGGTGGAAGAGGCAGAGATAGAGCCATCAGGGAGGCGGCCAGTCTGGGCCTCATCACTCTCCAGCCTCCTGCGCCTCTTTCGTTGCGTAGACCCGGGCTTGGGTCCTGGCTTCTCAGCGTGAGTTGGGTACTCGCATGCCCACGTAGCCTTGTTACATTGCGTACACCTGGGAAGGATACGGTCGCTGCACCAGTCAGCATCGGGGTAATTTCTTGCTTATCAGGATCACCTACCATTTCAGCTTCCGTTTTCTGCATGCATAGCATGAGAATTTCGAATGCAAGCTTGCCGCAGTGAGTTGGTTTGTGCCATGGTCCTCGTTAGGAGTGTTGTATTCCTCTGCCATGCTGCTCGCGACAATTCAAGACGAACGGGTGATTTGTGTCTGATACCGTGATGGGCCGAGGGGTTCGGGTAGATAAGAAGCGTGTCGCTGACCATGGAGTCGGGGTAATGATCTCTTGCCAAGAGTCTGGGGTTTGGGGTAATTTGCGGGGAAACGAACGAGATTTAGCCGGCATGCGAAGTCGGCGCAAGTCTGCCACGTTACGTCAATGACGAGCTGACGATCAAGACAGAGCTAGAGCAAGAGAACAATTTAGATATGCTAGATTGATCGAGAAACTGACAAAATAGACAGCTGCATATGTTTTGGGAATGAAAAAGGTCGAGGTTGTGCTCTTAAGGAGCAATGGGCGCTGCCACGGGGCGTTTGTGGGGCATGGGGCAGGAGCCTCGTTCAAACGCTAAAGCCTTTAAATGCATAAGGTATCCTCGGTTATAGACATCTCTTATTCGAACACCATTTTGTTCCTCAGACTGCCGATTCCATCGATGGAAATCTCAACAACATCCCTATCCTTCAGTAGACCAAAACCTTTTGGCTCCATGAACAAACCGACACCGCTAGGCGTGCCAGTCTGGATTATCGTGCCCTTCCTCAGCGTGGTGCCCTTGGAAAGATGCTCGATGATCTTGGAAATAGTAAAGATCATGTCCGAAGTCTCCGTCTCTTGCCTCACTTTGCCGTTGACCTTGGTGACAAGGTGGAGCTGTTGCGGATCACGGATCAAATCCTTCGAGACAATGGCTGGACCGATGGGTGCGAAGCCGTCAAACGACTTCGCAAAGCAGAACTGGCCGCCGGACGTGTCAGGAAGCTGGAAGTTGCGCGCTGACACATCGTTTCCGACGGTGTAGCCCAGCACATAGTCGAGCGCATCCGCCTCGGAGACATTCTTTGCGTCCTTGCCAATGACCACTGTCAGTTCTCCCTCGTAGTCGAGCATGCCCTGCGCTTCAGGGTGGATCGAGACGTCGGAGTAAGGGCCGTTGAGGGCATCTGCTGGCTTGGTGAAAACGACGGGGTACGGCGGGATTTTGAGCTGCGTGAATGTCAGTACCGCGACCGCGTTAAACGAGGCTGCAAGGGCAAGACACTCACGTTGGCTTCCTGGGCGTGCTTCTTGTAGTTGAGACCAATGCACACGCACAAGGGTATCCTCTCCAGAGGGCACAGGAGCTGCTACCGGTCAGTTTTGCCAAGCCATTGGACAGGGAGTAGACGTACCTCCTTGATCTTCTCTGTCTTCCCAGTTGCAGTGAAGCCAGTGTCAAGATCTCCTTTGAGAACCTCAACCTCCTGACCTATCAGGTCGCCAGTAGCTTCCTTCTTGAGGTCACCATACTGCGTCTTGCCCTCGGCGTTGCCAAATCTCACAAGTCGTTGGAAAGACATATTGTTCGTGTGTGGGCCTGAGTATAATGTTGACTCTGGCTTCAAGAAGGATTGACCAGAAACGCTCATGCTATTAACCTACAGGCAAGATATATACTGGACCCTGAAGTTCAGGCTACCCCACCCTGTCTTTAGCCATCGGGACATTTAATATGAGCGGGCAGACCCATCGGCCTTCGGACCATCTTCGGGGGATGTCCGAACCCCCATCCGTTTCGACTTGTGACCCAGTCTCAGGGCGTCGACCCCTCACCATGCCAAGAGAGACATCGGCAGCTAGACCAGACTAGGCAAATTGTGTCATATGTCGGCCTCAGAATGCAAGCTGCTCTGGACCACTGTACAAATGCACAGCTGTTTCGGTATCTGGAAAGAGAGTACCAACATGAGAAAGAGAAACAGCAATAATCATGGACGCTCTATTCTGTCACTTGGAGTATCTAATGCTCTATGACGGGCTGAGGGCGACGACAACATTGTCGAACTGATACACTGCCGGAGAGCTCACACGGGTAGCTTGTTCGCCAACAAGGTACACCCAGGCGGAGGTGGAGCTCGCTGTCCAAGTCAATGTTATCTGATACCATGTGTCGATGCTAGGGCAGTTGAGCTGAGGTGAAAATGACCCTGGAGCCTGTACTTGGATCCAGGCGGTTGGGCTGATTTGGGTGCATCGATAGTCTACTGTCACGGTATACTTTCGTCCCTGATATGTCGGGAACGTCTGCCAAATCCAAGACCCATAGCTTCCCGGGTTGGGCATCGAGAGTTGCGCAACATAGGGACCATGCGTGGAGTCTCCGATTGGTTGTATAGTCCACGTCGTCCCGCCATCGCCGCTAACGCTGGGAAGGATATTCCATGAATCGAAGGTGCCTGTTTCGAAGTTGCCGTTGGTGACGGGATACTGGACCGCAGCTACGGTGGCCGTGGACGTCGATTGGACAGTCTGTGTGGCTGTCTGGGTCAATGTGTTTGTTGTCGTTATCGTGACGGTGCCTGAGACCGTCGAAGTACTCGGCGTGGTAACCGCAAGGACACAGGCGGACGTGACATAGTCGGCAGGATAGGTCGTTAGCTGGGATGGCTCCGGCTGAGACTCGACTGGTTGTGGCTCAAATGGTTCCGGCTCCGGCTCTGGCTCCGGATCAACTGGTGTTGGGTCCGGAACAGGCTCGGGCTCTGGCTCCGGGTCCTCTGGTGTTGGGTCCGGCAGGGGCTCGGGCTCGTAGTCATCCGCCTGGCGTTTAGCTGCCGCACTTGGGAAACTTGTGACGGTCAATGTGACGGAGTTGGTGCGAGTGCTGGTTGTCGTTGCCGTCACCAAGGCCCCGGTCGTGGTTGTCTGATAGACGGTCGTCAAGGGTGTAGTGTAGGCGAGAAGGTCAGAACAGAACGGCTGGTAGCTGTTGTCGTTGACGATTGCCACAATAGACTGGAACACACATTCATGGTCAGAGGAAAACACCGAACAATGGCAATACTGTAGACATACCGCGAGGATGTCACTTTTCAGAATCACTGCCGTGCTGGTGGCAGTTCCAGTGGTCGTAACAGTGGTGGACTCTACCGGGGTAAATGTGGTGGTAGAAGCAAACGTCTGATAAGGGTCTATTAGCACGAAGATGTGGGCAAAAAGTTCGTGACGCGCGAACACATACCGACGTCGTGGAGGTGAGCGAGATGGTGCGGGTTGATGTCTGGGTTATTGTGGTAGACGGTGTTGGGATCGAAAGGCAAGAGCACGCCGAGGACAGCACCGTGGCCGCCAATCGCGACAATGCTGGGGGGATCTTCTGCGCATTGAGGTTACGCTTGGCTACGGCAGGAGTAGGGGTGGTATTATCGGAGGTGGTCGTTGTGACGGTAGTTGTGGTGACACTTCTGTCTGCAGGGTCAGCATTGTCTCAACTCTCACTGACTTGATGCACGTACGAGGTCAAAACCGTGGTCAACGTCGAGGCAGTATCAACTTCAGTGCCCGTGGCGATGGTTGTCGTTGTGCTTGCGGAACTATTTGCGCCATGGTTGGTCAGCACTGATGTTGGTTGGGAGCCAGACTCAAGTAAAGACATACGTTGTGACCGCAACGGTGGCGTACACGGTCTTGGTCGCGATGGTGAGAAACGACGAGCAAAACGCACTCGCCGAACTCTGAGCACCAAAAGCTTGTAAGATCGGGTTCTCGAGGACGCATAGGGCGTTCCCCCCACCGCCCTGGATCGGTGAAGCGAGCGAAACGGAGAAAATGGTGGACAACGCGAGCACAACCCGTGATTTCGCCATCATTGGATTTCAGCAGTAGCTTGTGCCAACTGCCTCTGAATCGCGACCGTCATCTCAACTGAGTGATACAGTGGTCGCACACAGTTTATATAGGGGCTCATCTTCCGGGCGCGGTAAAGATGTCGATGTCAACAAACCGAACTGTCATGGTGGGCAGCGCTGAAATTCAGACTAGCAAACACACTATTGAATCAAAATTGTTCTAGCTCGCCTCTCGCTCAGCTCTTCATCGGCAATGGGAACATTGAAGTCGCAATTGCAACCTTGTGTAGGAATGAGGAGACAATTAAACTCTACAACTCGCCGGCCTGTAAAGTCTAGAACATGCCAGTAGCTGAAGTCAGTCCCCTGAACCTTGAAGAGGTTCCGGGCGGGTGCGGAACTTCCGCCTGAGTGGTCCGGGTACGAGCATCGGCAGCCAATCATAAGTAACTTGGCGCTCGGTCTACCGGCACGTGATTAGCGGAGCATGTACCCGCATTTTTTTCCAGGTCCTTCCTCACTGGAGATGGGCCTGGGAAACTCACTTCCTGGTGGAGACGCCTTGAGGGGGAATGAAACTGAACGGGTGGTCACCGTCGCTGTTCGCTGGATGCTGACGCTGACACAATTAGACCAAGGAGTCAGGAACGCACCGTACCTGCAACGCCGCCGCTGCGAGGTTCCCGTCTTCAGCTGCTAGCATACAATTTCTCATATCAGACAACAGAACGGATGTCTAGGCCGTACCCGGAGCGATATGGCAGCAAAGAGAAATGTCATGCAAGATGCAGAGCACCAGTATGAAGATTTTATATTACAAGTATGACCAGCAGGAAACCAGATTCCCTCCTCTTTGGGTCCATTCAGCCCTTGGCATATCCTCCTACTTCTTCGGCGTCTCGTACTGCGAGAACACCGTCGCCGTCGCCTGGTCAAACTCCCGGAGGATGGTTTCCCTTCTCGCCTTACTCCTCACGGTAATCGTACAGGGGAACGGATCCGCACAAACCAGGAATCCCGCGCAATAAGCCTCATGGCCCACATCCGGCTCGATAACCTTCCCGTTCTCGTCCTTCCCGGGCCCAATGTCAAACGCCCACACCAGCTTGGAGATGGCATGGAACAGATTCCTCTCAGCAAGATGGATACCAGGACAAATCCGTCGCCCGGCTCCGTAGCCCCAGTGATCCCGCTTCTGATAGTCGCCACTGGCCAGTTCACTTGCCAGAGCCGTGACACCGCGGTAATGGTTCGGGTCGAAGACATCCGGGTTGGGGAAGCGGTTCTCGTCATGTTGCATACCATACGCGTTGATAAAGATATCCGCGCCCTTGGGAAGACGATATCCGTCCACCCAGTCATCCTCAGCGAGCGAGTGGGGGAACGCGAGGGGAACAACCGGTCGCCAGCGCATGGCCTCCTTGACGCAAGCGGCGATATAAGGCAGCTTCTCATAGTCATCCCAAGTCGGCGTCCTGTCGACTCCCACCACCTCATCCATCTCCTTCTGTGCCTTCCTCAACACCTCGGGCCATTTCGTCATGGCGTGGATGAAAGCGATGATGATCGAGCTGGTGGTGTCACTCCCACCCTCCATGACGGTGCCCATGAGGAAGTACAGGTTGTGGTGGTTGAGTTCCAGCTTCTCCCCCTTGTCGAGGACGCGATCGAGGAAGCAGTCACGGCTGCCTGAGCTGGCCCGTCGTTCTTTGACGTAGTCCACCCATGAGCTGTAGAGCTCGGACATTTCCTTGTGGACGTCAAGGGCCCGCGAGCGCCACCTGCCGAGGAGGGATTCGGGGACGAGCTTGAGGAAGGGGAAGACGTCGACCGGTGGCGTGTTGCCTACCTCCATCACCTGGGACCAGTTTTCCATCAGGGCGTATAGTTTCACCATGTGCTCGGTGTTGATAGTGGGGGTGCGGGTGCCGTAGACTGGTTGATATTGTCAGGTAAGTGGTCTAGGTGAGTTGGGGGTTCGGGACTTACTCAAGCTCATAATTGTGCTGTTGCTGAACCTCTTAGGGTGCCGCATATGGCCCTCAGGGGCAAGCATCATGTCCCGGATCATCTGCACGGCCTCGGCGTTGATCGTCTCGACGTGATGCTTGACGACCATCTGCTCCATAAAGTACTGATGCACCAGCTTTCTGCAGGTCCTCCACTGGTCGGAATATTGCATCAGGAGCAGATGGTCTCCGCCAGCGATAATGTCGCCAACATGGGAAGGAGGCCGGTGGTTATAGATGGCCGACTTCTTATCGAGTAACTGCCGAACGAGACGGGGGGAGGTAAGGACAATGGCTGTGCTCGGGCCGACTTTCAGGGAGAAGATCTCGCCGTACTGTTTGGCCCATTCTGTGAATCTGCGGTCAGGTAAGTCACTGTTGGTGAGCCTGGTGGGGGGTAGCAGACTCACTTCAAGTGCGTCCGCTTCGTAGGGATCTGATGTAGATTGCCTATGACGGGTAACGTGGGAGGACCGGGTGGTAGCTTCTTGTCCCTCTTTCCAACAAACAGAACCAAATAACCCACGGTGAAGACCGCCAGAATGGCTAGGCCGGGAAAGATTGGAATCATGGTTGGCAAACTCGGGCGTCACTGTGAGCCCTCCAGGGATTAAAGAGAGACTGATTTGGGACTGAAGCGTCCTCTGTCAGCATGGGCGGGCTTCCTTGTTCATATCATCAACCAAGTCTGGGTTGATCATCGCTCAGCGGTCGAACACACACGTTTGCTGCATGGTTGGGCAGGAATAGCTTCGGTGTGTCTCGCATGTAGATGCGGAGTCCGGGGTGATTGTAGTCCGGGGTAAATCTGGGGTATCTTTGGGTTCCACCACCTCCTTGGTGCTGGAGTTTACCAAGCCAAGAGGCGGGGTTCGATGGCTGACCGGGGTCAAGCGACAGGGGCAGCCCACCGAGTTGTCGGGTCTTTTGCACGGTAAATTGTTGTGCGTAATCGAGGCTATGCACATGGTGAGTGGCTGCTACTCCTGCTGTGGCACCGGGACGAACCTGGAGGCTCCGTGGTCAATGTCTGTATACATGATTACAATACCAGATATCGAGATTGGTCGGTACTGAGAGGCCAGAAAGAGGTTGTATTCAGTGTATGCAGATCGCAATTCCGATAGAAGGACATATACCTAGCTAGGTTACAAACTGAGGACTCTCTTCATGACCGTGGTCAACTTGCCCTCCGGATCGGATATCAGCTCCTTTGACCTCCACGCCACGAACCTATCAGGCCGCACAAGCACGCATCCGTCCTCCTCCACCTCCCTGATCCTGCACCACTCCATGTAGACATCCTCATAGTCTTCTTTCCACCCAATCGAGTAGCTCACAATATCAACGCCCACCTCTTTAGCCACCTTGCTCGCCGCCTCTTTCCACCTGTCTCCACCGGGTCCGGTCAAGAGACAGAAACGTCCTTTGCCCGCTAGATCAATCGTGGAGAACTGCTTGCCTGGCACCCGGGTGTTGAGCCACGCGTGCGGGAGCCTCATGCCCGGGTACGTGCTGATGAGGCGTTCACGAACAGCGTCCGCCGGCAGAGCAGGCAAGCCTGGCTCGTCGTCTTGGTATACTGCTTGGGAGCGGTATTGCTGATTCATCTCAATGCCGAGGCCGTGGAACTCGTACTTGGTGTTGTCGATGCCCTTCCGAAAGTCCGCTCTTCGCTTCCGTCCCTTCTCGCCTTTGTCCTCAAATTCAGCCAAGATCTCCAGTCTCTTTTGGAGGTCCGGCTCAAGCATGCCAATGGCCTTCAGCCAGTGGTGGTGATCGCGGAGTCCTTGATTAGCACGCGTGATGATGTCGACACCCACAGGTTGCCGCTCGACGTTGTAGCTGTCGAGGAGTGACGGCCCTGCCTTGCCCTTCATGACATATGCGATCTTCCATGCCAAGTTGAATGCGTCTTGAATGCATGTGTTGGATCCCAGACCGTTAAAGGGCGGATGACGATGCACAGCATCGCCGAGACAGAAAATGTTGCCGTCCGAGTAGTACTCCGCCACCGTCTCGTTGATCCACCATTTGCTGACGTCCTTGATCTTAATTTCGACTGACTCATCGCCGATCAGCTCTCTTGCTCTGGCGATGTACTCGTCTTCTGTGGCAAGCATATCCTCGGCTTTCACATCAGCACCGGGCTGCGGCAACAGGATGAGCATCCACTGATCCCAAGGGCGAACCATGCGCGTTACAGAAGCCCAACCCCATTTCGGATGCTCCTTTTCAGGAGTGAAGGTCCAGTGAAGATTTCCCGTTCGGTTCTCCACAAGATGAGAGAGATCCGCCTCGATGAATACATTGAGAGCGAGGCCTTGGCCCGGCTTCTTGATAAGTGGAATGCCAAGCTCCCGGATGACTTGACTGCGAGCGCCATCACACCCAAAGAGGAAGCGGGACTGGATCTTGTAGGTGTGCTTGCTGACATCGTCGCGAACTTCACTGATGATCACGTCAGGTGATGGGCGTGTGAAGTTCAGGAATGTAGTGTTGAAGCGGAGAGTCCAGCCTCCGGTAACTGCCCCTCTGGTGAGGATCGGTTCCAGCTCCGTTTGTGGGAGATCAACATGTTTGCAGGGACTTGCAGCGTCATAGTCGCCCTGTGAAAGTCAGCTGGCTACCCATCGATTCACAAGCTGGACTGAGAGCCTACATGTCGCCTTGGGTCATTGCCCCATGAGTATATCCTGGCATACTCCTCGCCTGCCATGGAGTGACAGAATCGTGTGTGCAGCATGTGATGACCGCCTGACCCCTTTTCGATACATGGTTTGTCGAGACCAACGTCTCTCAAACATTCTAGAATTAAAATCAGCATTGTCTCCTTCGAGACTTGGTATGTTCACTTGCCTAACGCCGCCATGTTGGTGATGTGAGCTCTGGGGGTCTCAGCGCACCCAGGAGCCGCCGACAGCATAATGCCAGTGAGGCCTAGTCTCCCGTTAGCTTGAGATCCGAAGCTGCCCTGACAGAAGAGACTCGCCATGAGAGGCCAAGAAGCATGCGAGTGCCGCGCCTGCTGGTCCTGCACCGATGATCAAGAGATCGGTCTTGACAATGTCGTCCTCCATGTTGCCGATGCCGGTGGTCGTGGTAGGCACAATCATTGGACGTATGCCCAGTTAGGTAAATAATGGTTGTTCCCAGGAGTATCCAAGATCTGGAGGAGCGTTGGAGACCAAACTTTTACTCTCCCCTTTTTGGAGCCTCACAGGTGAATATGACGACGGGACGTCTCAGCTCTGAGCTACCCGGTGGCCGGGCCGGGAGTAAGCGGCTCCTAAATCGGCCGCCATTTTAGAGGGACCCAGATGTAAAGTCAGCATTACCAATGGAGAGAAGTGGGCTCTTCTGGTAGAGGCCAAGCATTCCAGGACACAGTGACGCGAACGCGGCGTGCGATCTTCTCCTCATTCCCTGGAAGGACATTGTGGAGGCTGTGGAGAAATCCACCGGCGGTGTGGAGAGCCCCCGCGCCCTTGACCACGCTAAGGTGTGGAGACGAAGGATCAATTGTGCGTTGCGGGGAAATTTGCACCGTCTGGTCGAATTTCAGGGGCTCTAGCAAGCTGAACATCGGGCGAACTGAGCAGGCACAGAAGGATAAGATTGGCCCGGGTGTGATGCTCCGGATGGTCAGTCAGTCCGAGTTCTCCAGACCACTCCTTGTTCCCAACCACAGACGCTTCACTAAACGCCGTTTCCTACACCTGCAGAGACCCGGAGGGAATCGAGGCGTATCTCTCAAGCCGGGGTCATATGGAGGGTATATCTGCGCCAAGGACTACAAGCATGGGTCTAAGGGTCAAACCGAACAGGATGGGCCTTATGGCCTCCGGTGCCGAAACAATTGAGGAGGTGGAGCAAAACGCCAACACGTTTAACGACCAATTGTCAGGAATACCATGGTCAGCTGAAAGAACTGGAGCGAAACGAAGGACTTAGACAAGTTTTCTAGATTCTAATTAGTCCAACACACATATCCTGGAAGTGGCTAAGGCTTCACACGGGAGTATACTACGGCTTCGACCAAGAAGGTCGTTAGTGATTACTAACTTATGGTATGCAATAGCAACTGATCCTAGTATTCTGCTCTCAACCCTGGCAAATAGTGCCGAGCCTGCCAGTCCTTTGGAGTACAAGACAACACAGTAAAGAATGTTGCTGCGAACTCCTACACAAAGGCATTGTATTTACCTTGACTGCCGTCCCTTTTGTTAATGCTGCCTTTGACGTTTGCTTGGTTATCTTTGTTCTGACTAACAGACCTCGAAACCATCAGAAGGAGAACCATGAGAGACACAAGGACAATGTGCACAAGGAAACAATAGACAATAGGTGCATTCATGTAGTCACACAAGGCTTGTTCGTCCCGGTATATAAAGGGCAGTCCAGGGCAAATCACCAGTCTCGTCCTCATTCATCATCTGTCCAGCTACAACCCCTATCCTACTTCACCTTATCGAACATCTCATCCAGGTAAGTAACTCTAAAACCCCACTAAACGATCAGGATGGCGTCAACCACACCATATTCCGTTTCCACAGCTCGAACCTTTTACAACCGACCAGTTTTCGGAGCGAAGCTCACCTCCTTAGTAACCACAGTTACTTCCATGCAGGAAGAGCTTGGACAAATCATTCAAGACCATAGCTACCTGGACGTCCACCATCACCAAGATGATATCAACGCCATGGCTTGTCTTTCCGGCATGCAAAACCAGATCAAAACCCTGGCGGAGTTCCTGGGAAGAACGAGAGTCCTACCTCGCACTCGACACGGAGCTATTAGAACAGATACCATATTGCCTCGATCTGTGCACACGCGGGATGGAGAAGCTGGAGAATCAGACGGTGAGTCCCCCGATGAAGATTTCCGAGGCTTTTCGTGGGCTCAAGGATCACACGGTGAGTCACCCGACGAAGACTTCCGAGGCTTTTCGTGGGCTCATAGTGAGGACTTCTGTGTTCGGCGACCTGGCACGCCTGCGAACATGGAGTCGCGCTGGTCTTATTCCACTGAAGGTAGTACGGATACTGACAGCAGCAGCGATCATGAGGTAGTGGAAGAGACTACGGGTGACGACGATGAGGATATAAGCTTCCCTGCCTTGGAATATGAGATGGTAGAGGTCGAAGGACCGGATGCTGACTCCGTCGCTTCCTCTGATACTAATTACTCAAGCGACTCGGAGGATGACAATGTCTTGGTAGCTCCAGACGTACATGTTCCTCTCACGGAGGATACCTTCGCTCAGTTGGAAGCCGCCATTCTCGAACCTCGACCAGAGACCGAACCACTTCCTATTCTACGGGTCCTTGATACACCCGAGAATATCGAGGAAGCACCGAAGATTAGAACGATGATCACCCGTCGCATCACCGAGTTTTTACACAAAGCTAAGTCCAAGGTCAAGCTCACCGGGAAGGGGGAATGCCGCACTTGTGGACCCTATTGCCGAGGTAGTATCCATAAGGGTCTGTTATGGTGTAAGCGATGTGGACAGGAATTGTCGGTTGCGCATAGGTAAGTCTACCTCCGCCAGGATAAGTGGATGCTGATGTTGGGATGTGACTACTCCGGACATTTCTTAGGTTTCCGCAGAATATACATTTTGGGTATCCATCATCAAAACTGGCAAAAAAAAACGGGATATATCGTGATTGTAAGGTCCGTACTTGAGCTGTAACATGGATTGTTTGGGAGCCCTTACTTGACACATCCAACCTCCCTGACGTATGCAAGCTTAGTCGCTTGATCATTGTGTATTCCTTTAGACTGAGATGTAAGTTTGCCTAACACGGCAAGAAACCAATCAAAGTCAATGTGAGCCTACCTGAGAAGTTCGTGAGTTGTGTAGGGTAGGTCTCCTGTAATTACGGGCACCTGCAGTTGGGGTTGATTTAAGGTTGGCCCGCTGTGTTGAGTGGTCCCAACCTATTTTAGCGCACACTTGGAAGTGAGCACACACCAGATGGAATACGTATACGTATGAACTTTCGTAAAGTCCAAGACATGTGTGCTGGTCCGAACAAAAAAAGCCTTGAAATGCAGATGTGTTTTATGGTCACCTCGTATTATCCAATATTATTCAACCTAAATACCCAAGACATCTATTCAACGGCTCCACTACCCTCTCCACCATTAGCTTTCTCCAAGATCTATCGCCAGGCAGGGTTCTACAGCCCGCCAAACACCATTCGACCGCTGCGGTGTAGTCGGCGCCTGCTTCATCGTTTACGTCCTTCAGCCACTCCAACGCAGTGATTAGTGCCAGTCCCGCTCGCATCCCGTCGGTAGCTTCACCCGCAAACGGCAGCCAACTGGGATGTTGTTCTACGGCACGGCCGAAACAGAGTTCCAGCAGTAGAATGCCAAGACTTGCAATACCGGCAACATCACATCCGGTTGAGGTTTGGTTATGTTGCGCCCAATCGCCAAAGATATTGCTCGTGGTTTGTGTAGTGGAGTGATGTTGATGGAACCGGCTGATAATAAATGGGGAGTCCAAGTCTGCTCCAGGTGGTTGACTTGTTGTCACCACATAGAAGTACACGTTTCCCTTGTCCCAAGGATTCTGCAGCCAGGCGGTGTCTTGGATTTGGACAAATGAGGAAGCCAGCGTAAGAGCAAGGCGATATCGTTGACGACGGGTTAGGGGAGGTCTCTGTTCACGAGAAAAGAGCTGAGACAGGCTGATGTGAGGCTGAGCGGGCGAAACCGGGTGTTCAAGTCGTATGGCGAACCGCACATCCGAGTCCTCCTGGGATAGGAAACCCAACAAATTGGCCGGTTTAGCGCCAAGAGGGTTAGTGGCCAGGGCGTCGCAAAGATTTGTGATGGGTTTGGCTTCTGGTCGAGCTATAACACCCTCTCCCGATGTAGGGGAAGCCATCGGCTGCTGAGCTACTGTTGTGGTTGTTTGGGCAAGGAGTGTGGCTGTATGACTACTGTACGATCGTAAGACACACGCAAGTCATCCATGAAACAGTAAAGGGCGGTGGAAGAACGACGTACCTCATGTGTGTCATAGAAAAGCTCTGTGACCCAGCAATCTTGACTTTTTTCTTCGTCTTGTAGGCGCCTGATGGAATTGCTTGCGGTTGGGTAAAAGCCTGTGGTGCTGAGGATGATATGGGAGCACTCGTTTTGACCATGGCCTCAAGGTCTGGTTTCCCCGGCAAGCTATCTACGGTATGAAAGAGTACAGAGCACAGGGGCCACATTGTTGCCTCTTGAACTCCTCCCTCCAGGTGTAAGCGGAAATCTCTATTGGTTGACGTTCTGTGTTGTAACATCAACCGGGCGCGGTGATGGTCTCGACAGCTGCAACTCCAAGCAACAGCCAACGCCCTGTACAGCTTTTCGGCGTGATTCCAGAACTTGCTCATCGCAGTGGTTAATGCCCTAGACTGGTTTTCTGGCTGTCCTTGTCGGATGTTCTCCAGTTCCGCGACAATGTCGCTCGATGCCATTAACTTCTCAAGCCTGTCGTTGTACGTCTGGAGCTCGCCAAAGAGCCTTGTTCTTGTGCCCTCGCCGACGCTGAACTTGACACGAAACACCTGGTAATCCCGGTTTGACCGGTCCACAGTCCGGCGGAGTCGGGACTTTGCTTTGTCTTTGGCCATGCTCTCCTCATTGACCTTGGCCTTCAAGACATCGTTGTCGATGACAAGTTCTTTGTTTAGCTCTTGCATAACCCGCTGCAGCTCTCCAAGGATGTCCAAGTAGAGCTCATACGAGCCGTGCAATCTTGCCTCGAGTGCCTTTTGGATGTCAGGGTCCTTCCACGCCTCGCCGCCTGGGTCGCTGATCAGGCGTTGCAGTTGAGCATCATCGGAGACCAGAGGCAAAATCAATCGCTCTAGATTTCGACGAAAAGTCAAACGGTGAAACTTCAGCTCATGAAAACTGCGCTGGTACTCAGATCTAATCTCGTACCAGAAGCCCATCACCCTGGCCACATCGCGGTACTGCTCCAAGGCCCAAATTGCGATGGGGAAGGCGCCAAGAACAAGACCGGCTACCTCGATGCCGGACATGCTTGCGGTCACGGAGAATCAGACATTTAGCCATGAAACAATAAGATCAAGCTAGGAGTAACGTTACGAAAATCCAAAGGCTACAATATACTGAGGTACGGAAACAGAGCGTCCATCCGAACGGCAGACGGGAAGTGAGGACTCGGCCATGATCTTCCTGTTCTGCTCACAGCCTGCTTCGTGCCCCTCACCAGGGCGCGAACCAAGTTAGAGGTAGTTCCGAAGTACAGGCACCTTCCAGCGTTGGGGTCTAGATAACGTGACCAGCAAAAGCCTTGTGCCTTCCTTGTTCTTGTACCTCGCTCGAGGCCTATGTTGCCCACCACTGCGGGGTAAGTAAGTGTTGTTACACAGGGGCTGAGACTCACCATACCAATGCTTTCCATGGTTTGTGATGTTTGGACTCATCATAGCATAGCACTTTGATAAGGTACCTGTAGCTGTCTGACCTTTAGAACTTCCTAGTCCCATCTGCTCACAGCAAAAACAGCTAGCATCAGCCGTCAATGTTGCGGGTCCCGGCTTCCGGTCACTTGACAGCGTCTAGCTCAAGACTTATCTCTGGACAAAACGGAATGTTTTGAGCCAGCTTTTCGGGCATGGATACGTCGCTGGCTATTGCCACCAGATCAAGCAAGATCGACTGGTGGTTCGGCCAGATCACACGCGAACTAGACGGGTCAACAACTGTGAGTAAATGTTCCTGGAGCAAAGACTACAATAAGAAGCTAACACAATATCAGACAAACCTCTCAATCGACG
This sequence comes from Coniochaeta pulveracea, assembly GCA_003635345.1. Lineage (NCBI taxonomy): Eukaryota > Fungi > Ascomycota > Sordariomycetes > Coniochaetales > Coniochaetaceae > Coniochaeta > Coniochaeta pulveracea. The sequence goes on along the minus strand of QVQW01000042.1, from coordinate 55,956 downwards.
TGCTCCAGGACGTTCATGACAGGTTCCGCTTGTGGGCTGGGAATATAGGGGCAAGAAAAACACCAAACTCTCGAGCTTCACTCGAGTCACGCCTTGCTGCCGCCCCCGATCTTTTGGAGCAAGTGTCGGAGTTGCTAACTGATCTTGCCGAGGCGTTGGACGACTTACACGAGATCATTGTTGGGAAACATGATAACAGGATTATCGATGCCGTCCCCACCAGTCCTGGCGAGACAAATATTCAGAACAGAGATGAAGCAAATGACCTCGTTAATATTGCCAACGAATGCATAACTAGCTTGCTTCGTCTTTCCATCCTCATCCGGAAGGCAAGTCCTCGTGATCGCTTCAGCAGAGCCCTGCAGGCAGCCAGCCTAGAAAAGAAGCCCTATCTGGATCAGTTCGACGTGAGCCATGTGGCTGAGCGATACCCCAAGCTAAAGACAGCCGAGGCAAGATGGCTATGCGAACGACTCGGCCGGGCCATCACCAAACGCCGGCAGTTCCTGCGGTACATGCGTTACCACAAGCTTCGAGTCTCCGAGGGCGTTGAACGGAAGGAAGAAGTTGAAGAGCTCGAGGAGGAAGAGGTTACCAAAGCAATTCTAGCCAAGACCGCCTTTGTAGTAAAAGGTAGGAGGGCTGGAATGTCCTCAGGGTCAGTCGTTATCAGCGGTTCGGAAGGAGCACAGACTCGCGCCTCCACCAAGGCATCCACGCTGGATGTCGCCAAACTAGCACTGCTTCAAGCCGACAACCTGAATCCAGACGACAGCAAGTCCTATGTATCCGCGAGCTCGTCGTTTCAGCTTCATAGTGGCGGCGGAACTCTCCGCCTTCCTAGCCTTGCTCAGGTCAGCAAAGGAGAGGCCGTGTTCGAGTGTCCTTTCTGCTTTGGCATCCAGTCGATGGCCAAAGACTGGGAGTGGCGACAACATGCCCTTCATGACCTCAAGCCGTATGTTTGTACACAAGGCGGCGTAGAGTGTGACTCACTCTTGTTCCCAGATAGCAGGACGTGGTTTGAGCATGAAATGCTGTGCCATCGAAGACAGTGGACCTGTATTCTTTGCCACAATGGTTCGTTCCGTTCGATGCAACAGATGCAGGAACACGCGCAAAGCAAGCATGCAGGACTTCTAAGCCAGAAGAGCCAACTGCAGGTCATAGTGGACGCAAGCCAGCGATCTGTCGATGCCATCCCGGCTCGGGACTGCCCCTTCTGTGATGAGTGGGCTGAGACACTCAAGGCCACCACAAAAGTGCCCGATAAGGTGAAAGAGTCCGACCTGGTTGTCACAGTGGATCCCACACAGTTTCGACGTCATGTCGCCGCTCACCAAGAGCAACTTGCTGTGTTCGCCATACCTAGAATGACAGACGTGGACGACAATGGCCTGGAGCTGCCGGAGAGCTTGAGTAAGACCGAATCAAGTCTCGGCGAGAGGCTGGGCCTGATTCGGGACATTGACGGGGTCAGCATAGAGGGGGCATGGCCTACTGATCCGCCACTGTACATTGCGGCAGCGTCCGGAAACCTAGAGGAAGTCGCCCGGCTTCTCAGAGATGGAGCAGATCCTGTCATGAAAGGTGAGACATGGGATAATGTGTTCGAGGCGGCAGCCGACTACACGTCACCCACGGCCACAACAGATTATTTCAAGGAAGTGGCAGATCTAGTACTGCTCTACTTTCGTGACTTCGAACGCGACAACGAACTCCTCAGACGTGTGAAGATATGCGCCCGCAAACACGACCATTCCGGCATTCTCAATAAAGACATTGCTTTAGCACAACCAAGGAGCGGCAGATATCAAGAGCGAGAGGAAAGCATGGCAAGAAAGAGTATCGGATTTGAATATGAAAAGAAGTGGCCGCCTCTCGGCATACCAGTTCAGCGACCTGGCTTGCTGAGTTCCGTCCACAGACAAATACGGCCTAGCCGAGGCGGTCCGTCCTATTTCAGCTACACCTCCGACGACGCGCAATCTGTATCCTTGACCGACCATGATGTCAGCCAAATAGATACCGGAATACCCGGCCATTATGAAGTTCAGCCCTCGTATGAACTTACCGGCGAACACTGGAACGCCTCAGATAGGGGTTATCCCCCTTACCGCTTACCCAGACCACCACCACCATTTCCCCTGGAAGGGTCTCATCCTGATCGAGCCATTAGACACTCGTTCCGGTCAGGTTTTCGACTGAGTCGAAGCCCAGACCTAGGAAAGACAACAGCTAGTGAAAGTGATATGTACCCAACCACCGATTTCAACTCGCGGATACCCATGCGTACCCAGAGCATCGCACCGGCTCCTAGTGAGCTCATCGTACATAAAAAGCCTGCCAAGAGTATTCTCAAAACGCCCACGGTCCAGTTTCCAGAAGAACCCGATCCAGTGAGGGAAAGTGTTGTCCCACCCAAGGACGACCAAAAGATAGGGGTTGTACCAGCAGAAGCTAGATGGACCAAGATAAACCGGGCACTCATCAATCCTGAAGCACTAACCCTCGGCAAAGAGCGATTCGAGGTGCAGGGTGGGTTTATCATTGTCTTTAGGGTGCTGAGTAAAGAGGAGATTCAAGCTTATGTTGATGTTACGAAGCAATTGAAAGGTACGATTCAGCAGCCGCATGTCAAACCGTACTGATACTAACGGTGCCCGCAGACGAAAAGAGGATTGAGTCCTCCAGGAAAACGGTGGATGAGTGGGAGATAGCTGGTAATAAGGCGGATGCCCCGGCGGATGCCCCGGCTGATGCCCCGGCTGATAACCGGATCTGGAGGTCCTCATAGAAGAAGAGACGGTCCTTTAGCTAAAAGCCTCAAAATGACAAAATCTCCATCCGGTACAGATTTTCATCTTGATGCAGTAGAGAACGTCCACGCCGTGTAGGACGTGGTGGTGGATTGATATGGCGAATTTGCAAAAAGCAGACGAGGCAGTAATCAGTTCTCACATGCACCAAAGCTTCTCGAAACTGGCTCAGATTGTTCATGCGTTTTGATCGAAGATGGTTCCTTGCAGAACTTGAAAAGCCCTTGCAGTTCATTAGTCGGACTTTAAATTGAAAGATGGTCAGTTTGATCAAGCCATACGCTGTGAACCAGGTACCTACCTACCTTTGTCTTGTTTCCGAGCTGGTCACAATGTCACCCAGTAGCCACCATGACATGAGACCGAACAAGCCTAGCATCACATTCATGTTTGCCTGGATATTCCCGCCGATGATAACGCCACCAAGGATGTTCGAGGGTTTCGGTTGGCTAGAATTATATATAGTGCCATCCACGCATGAAAATGCATACGAACAGATTTGACACCAACGAACCGTCGGATCACGTCTTTCTGTTTGGAACCGCACACAACACTTTAGCAATATGACTTGCTGAGGGCGTGATGTCGCTTAATAAGTGCTGTCATTGGTCTGTGCCATCATGCCTAAGTCAGAGTATAGCCGGCCACCCATGTTTTTTTTTTACTTTTCAACGTCTGGTTGCATCTCTTTGCTCTCTACCACGACACACGTTGACTACCCTTTGATGAAGAGATTCATTCCAGTCACCTTTGGATGAAAGTATGATGCGTCTCAAAGCCTGGGTTCGCGGGATCTTCTCGAACCGTGGACGGACCGTCCCGGTTGCAACACCGAAGCCCAGCGAGAGTGAGACGTCATTTGACTCTGTCGACTATCCAGCTCCAGATCAGCCGTTCGACGTTACTCCAATGTGCTACTGGACGGAAGGGAAGGACAACCTACGACCTCAAATCGAAGGAGCTGGTGATGTGATATTGGTCAATATTGTCGGTGCACCATCTGTTGGAGTCCGCTCTTTGGTCAATAAAGTTACGTTTCTCCACGCTGCACTCCATGTCACTCCTCCACCATGGTGCTAACCATTTCGCCAAAACAGGTTAAACATGGACATCTGACCGGCAATGTCTCGTATGATTCTTCTATGGATGACTCGGATCCCATGTTTTGTTGCGAGGGACTTGTGTACGACGTTGTGGTGGAGTATCAAGTACCTCCGACATTCTTAAATGCTTCGGCTATCCTCCTCACCATGAGTTTCATCATCGCGATAGTAGTTTTGCGCTAATGCCGTGCGCCTTGCCTCTCGTAGATAGCCTTCGTCGGCTCTCTTGCCGGAAGAATCAAGGTTTCCTGCCACACGGTCGAGCAACGTCGCTATATCGTCGTGGCCGGCGGCGCGTGCCTCGGTGGCGGCGTCTCGTCCTGCCTTGTTCTTCATGCAGATGAAGTCGAGGGCGACTAGACCATCACCTTCGTCCCTTTCCCACACCCAGTTCTCGGCCGCGTCTTCCGGGGACCATGTTTCGTGGTCATCGTCTTCGTCAGGATCGTGACTACTGCTGCTCCAGAACAGACGATAGACGCTCTTCACCCCCTTCATGTTGCCGGCTTTAGCAGCGGTGTGGAGCGCCGTATCGCCCGCAAGATTCTGGTGCGTCAACAGGACCCAGCGCAGTCCCAGCCTCCGAGGAGACGACCAGAGGTTTTTCCCAAAACCGGTTGCGGCCTCCATGAAGGCGTAGTTGCCAACGGCGGCGGCACGGTGTAAAGCGGAGTCGCCAGTGGTTGGGTCGATGGCGTTGAGTAACACAGTAGGCTCCAGATGCGACCCGTCATCCGTCTTGGCCCGAGCCAGTAAGGTCTGGGTATCATCGCCAATGAGGAGACGCGACGAGTCAACAGGGAGCGGTAAGGTCGGCTTGGGCACGGGAGGCACAGGTTTGGGATAGTACGGCATGGTAGTCCAGAGGATTGGGTGTATGTTCGGCGCAGCGGGTTCAATGTACAATGGAATTGTAAGATCAAACTCGAGATACTAATTTGCCAACGGTTATTCGAGTGACAGGAGCGTTGGAGGAGAAAGCGGGGGTCCCCGGGGTAATGTTGGATGCCTGGTCTGCTGCGATTTGCATGGATGTGGACTGATGGCATGTCCGGCCCCCCTTGTTTGCTGGTACGTACGGGCCGAGCATCCATCCACTGACAGTGAGCGCACACAACAGCGTACATCATTCGAGAAATCATAGCCATGGGCACGCCCGTTGTAACGGGTTCGGGGCCTCGGGCAATGGTGTTGGGCTCCCCGATGGGTACCGGCTCTCTTTGGTGACCTTCAGAATGCCAATTACATTCCTGAATTGATCGTCGCTGGGGCCAGCAACGCTATCGGCATGCGCTACGATTACTTCATTCGAGCAGAATGGTTGACATGCTATGCACCAGGGGTGTCACCAGTGGTGTCTCTTCACCTGCCAGATCCAAGGAATGGACGGAATGCATACACGATTAGTAGGCAAGGCACGTCCTTCGGTAAGCTGCTATTTGACCCGCCTAGGAAAAAAATCATGCTAACAAATTGATGTACAAACTAGCGCCACGGTTGCCGGTCTGGTAGCCTATTACCGCGGTCTCAGTCCAGATGGGCCGACGGACGGTCTCGGCTGTCAAGCAAGAGATACGGTATTGGGCATACGAACGTCCTGTTCCTGCGGAAGGCTATGGAAACCCTGGCCAAACAGATAAACCGCCACCAGTGCCCGAACGACATGTTATCTTCAACGGACAAATAGCTGGCGTGAGCCTGGTCGGCAGGTGTAACGACATCAGACCCCGGGATAGCTCAGGTGATAGCAGACATTGCCCGATGAATTCACCCATTTTGCCATCCTCAATCACCTTTCACACCGGGCTGCCGTCACCAACATGTTCGTCTTGTCCCCGCTGTGGCTCGCTGTGCGTGGGGTTCTTCTGCGATGGAAAGTCCCCTCAGGACCAATCCCGACTTCCTCGATCCAAGGAACCCGGACAGTGTCCAGAACCCGACAGGACCCAAGTACGGAGACTGGGCAGGAAGCAAACTCACGCAGACGACACGGAGTTATCCTCATCCAGGAATTCCTTCGTTCACACCGCCAACGCGAACCTCTACCAGCTACTACAACCCTACAGAGACAGGCCACCCACACCCGAATGTGATCCAGATCCTGGAGATGGTCGGCCAGGCTCCCAAACCGTTTGACGGTTATGAGCGCAGCTGGTACTGGTTCAGACAGGTGGTGGACGGTGTACTCCAAGACAAATGCGGGAAACCGCTCGCGGAATTCACCGTGGACGACGCACCAGACGACCCGAACCTGGTGCAGTTTCCGGGCCTGCCACCCACCAAGGACTTCCACGACCTCGAGGTCTTTCCGGGATACAAGAACTGCAAGTGCACAGGCGGGCAGAGGATGACGCTGACGGTTTTGGCAGTTTCAAATGCCAAAGTACAGGCGACAGGGTGATTGAGTGTCCCTACGAGTACGACTTCGCTGAAGAGTATGAGTGTCGTGGCGATATTCCGGCTAGCATGTTTGCTCCGGTACGCACCCCTATGGCGGTGTGCGAGTTTCCACCTTTGTAGTTGAGTATTAAGCGGCTCTGGGCTTTGAAGTTGGAATATGGTATACGGTTGCGTGGGCTGAAAGGCAGGAGTCTAGATGCAGGTGGCACAGAAAAGGCTACAGGAACATATACACGAAGTGTGTTCCTCCTAATCCTTCCGGATAGAATCCCTAATTTTCAGTATTTCTACATGTTCACTGAGCTTCGCGACCCCTGGCTCAAGTCACGGACGTGGACCAGCAGCAACAGCCAACCCTCCATTTATCACACCCGAGTCACACCAAGCCACAAACCTCGGCACCATTGACGGGACCGATGAGCTCGGGACAGGCTATTCCAGCCCTATCGATGCGATGCGATCTCGTCTTTCCACCTGCTGCTCTCTCTTAACCACATCTCAAACGTCTGAAGTCGCGGCTCTTCCTGTCTCAACGCCGGGATATCAACTCCGTAGCCGACGCGATCGAACCATTCGAAGCTCGCCCGCGCCTCCTCTACAAACCACAGCACGCCCTTGGCCACTATTCCCCACGCAACCGGCATCTCCTTCCCCAGGACCCTCTTGAAAATCTCCCGCCCCTCGCCGAATGTCAAGTCGTCTCCTGCCAAGCCGACGGCCCGTCCGGCGTACTGCTCCGGGTCCAGCAACGCCCGGGCAGCAAACACGCCAATGTCATGTGTGTTGACGAGCTGTGTCTTCCTGTCCGCCGGCAGCCCAGAGCGCCACAGCGCCGCCATCATGCTGCCAAACGTTCCTGGCTGGTAGTTGTCCATGAAGCCCGTTGGGCGCAGGATCGTCCAGCGCATGCGGCGGTCAGCGCGCTCGCACGCATCGCGCAGATGCAGCTCAATGCGATGCTTGGCGGCGAAGTGCGGCACGGGCGTAGGATTGTCCCATGACGTGTCGTTCCCGCCCCGGTCGACGCTGCTGAAGACGATGTGATCGACCGCGCGACCGGAAGCGAGTGCTGCGTCTATGAGTGGCACCGCTTGGGCTTCCTCGTCGCGCGGGACGGTGACAAGGAAGACGGCCGCGATGTCTGGGTGATCCTGGAAGATTGGCCCTGGGTTCCTGGTGTCGCCTTGTACCAGGGCGATCTTGGGATATTCCTGCAGTAAACTGAGCGCACTTGGTGATGATATCGACCGAGTCAGGGCGAAGATGTGAAGGTCATGGTCTTTTGAGTTTGAGGTAGCGGCATACAGGGCTGCGATGGTGGCTCTGCCTTGTTGGCCGGTCGCGCCAACTATGAGAAGCTTGCGGGCAGCCATTTTGACAATGTGGCGGTATGCCTTCGGCACGGTTCTGCCTGAAAGAGTTTGAGTCTTTGAATATCGTTAGGCAGTAGTTTTTCCGATTTGGTCTTCTTTCTGGAAACTGCACACCTAAGGTACCTACATGTAGGTAGCCATGTGAAGTACTTTGGTGAAGGATGAGTGGCGTAAGCTGGATGCCCAGAACCAATAACATCAGCCCTGCTAAGACCTTTGGGGCAACGGGCGCTGAGAATCGCTTCCTGTTCTGGTCTAGTAAGACATGAATTTTACACTACACGTGTACTAGCCTAGCATTGTTTGGAGCAAGCAGCCACATTCCACAGTTTCCACATTTCAAACGCTACCTGAGATCCAAACAGTCGGTTGCATCAGTACGACTGCGGTGTATGAAGTAATAGATTCCGTCTAGACATTGAAGGACGCCCGCACTATTTGTGAGGGTAGTCTCTTATCGCGGCCGTTATCCTGGCGCACTTATCATTTTAGCGTGCTTAGGGTGTACGTTAGCAAGCGCTGAGCGGCGCGGGGAAGTTTGTCTTTACCTCCACTAACTTAAGGTGGAAACCCATTACACATTGGATGTAGGAGTAGGAGTCTTATCAGCAGAGCCAGCCCCGGCTAGTGAAGACCAGGAGGGCACCCCACCGTACCTCACCGAAGAATAACCGAGAGCAATAAGACTGGCATCATGAACTTCCAGCTTCCTAACATCAAAGATCTAAACCACAGAAACATACAGTTCCACAGTGGTTGCCAATTGAGTACTAGCTTGATGATCGGTGGTTTTATCTATTAGGTTCAAGAAGTTCGGAATTACATGTGAGCCTTTGGGAGTCGAAATACCCTACCACCGCCCCCCCCAACCCCTCCCTCCCCTCCATCAGCACGCTGCACGGTTTTGGTTGGCAAACTCGAAACCCATCAACGAATTACAGGGGCATGACCAGTAACGCCACCGATACCGTGGCGACAGACGCCGAACCGGCCCAGACATACGAAATCATCGAGAGAGACACGGTACCCGCCCCTGTGCCGCGGCCTGACGACTCTCTTCAGGAGCGCATCGCCGAGCTTGTCAAATGGCTGCAGCCAACCGACTTCCTCTCGCCGGGCAACGAGTTCATGAAGCACCTGCACTCGTACATCCCCGGCACCGGCAAATGGGTCCAGGAGTCTGGCCCTTACCGCACGTGGGCCGGCCTCGACAACGACGCCGGCGGCCCTGGCCACGCTATTGCAAGCCATCATCATTGCCTACACGTGCGGGGCGTCGCCGGTAGCGGGAAATCCGTCCTGGCGGCCAACGTGGTGCGCCAGCTGCAGGACTCGGGGCGCATCGTGCTATTCTTCTTCTTTCGCCAGATTGTCGACAAGAACCACAATGCCAGGTACCTCGTTCGCGACTTTGCCGCGCAGCTGCTGCCGCACTGCCCTGCTCTCGTTGCATCCTTGACCGTGTTGTCACAGGAGCATGCCGTTCGCGGGAACGAGCTGAGGCTGGTTTGGCCCGCCCTTGTTGAGGCCCTCGAGATTGATTGGGTCGCCAAACCAAGGGTGTTTTGCGTGGTCGACGCGCTTGACGAGATGGACGACGGGGACTTTGAAGGAATGGTCGCGCGGTTGGTCGCGCTTGGCACGACGACACCGGTTAGGGTCATGATGACAAGCAGGCCGCTGCCTCATATAGAGAGGGCTCTTGATCATCCGGGAGTCACGCGACTTAGGCTTGATCCTGCGCTGCTGTCGCCCGACGTGGCGCGGTATGTCTACGTCAGGATGACCACTCTGGACCCACCGCTGAGCGTCGACAGGAACGAGCTGGTCAGACAGACGATTTGCGAGCGCGCAAACGGGCTCTTCCTCCAGGCACGCCTCATGGCGGACAACCTAGCCGAGGGTCTGCGCGACGGCCGGATCACCGAAGAGACCTTGCCTGCTAGCCTGGACCGCCTTCCGCGTACCCTTCGTGCCGTATACGAGGGTATGTTGAAGGAGCACGCCCGCCGGAGCGGGGTGACTGCGGAGCAGCAAGCCAAGATCCTCATGTGCGTCACACACGCGAGCCGACCACTTCGGCTGATCGAGCTGGGCTCTCTGCTCTCCTGCATGCTGCGTGTCGATCTCCGCCGGGGCAAGGACCTGGTGCGCGCAAGTTGCGGGAGGCTGTTGGAGCTTCTGGAAGACGAGACTGTGAGCGTCATTCACCATTCCTTCACCGAGTTCCTGCACGACGTGAGCCGCAAGGACGACGAGGATGCGTTCAAAGTGCTAGAGGATGAGACGTCGCATGCCATGCTGGCGGTTCTGTCGTTGGAATATCTTGATGCGTGTCCCCATTTCGACGCCACCATAGATGATCGAAGGAACGCCAACTACGACGATGACGACTTTTCTCTGCAGGAGTGGAATCGAAGGGAGAAGATCCGTGCTGACACAAGGGTCAGCCAGCCCTTAGCGCCCTATGCCGTCAACAACCTCTTCTTCCACATCAACAGAGTACCACCGGGTTTGTCGGCTAACCAGCTGCTGGCAGCTCTGGATCACTACTTGATCCCCGGCAAACCCGCTTTTGAAAGTTGGATGCTCTGGAACTGGCACCGCCCGCTCTCAGCCTCGTTCAGCGTCTTGCACCTAATCACCTCGGCGCAGGCCGGCGCACTGATCCCGGTATATGTAATGGAGCATTTCATCGAGAGGGAGCCTGCCCTTCTTGACAGCCGTGACTCGGACGGTCTCACACCCCTAGCCTACGCGGTCAGGTACGGTTACGGCCATCTTGCCGACACGCTTCTTGCCGCAGGCGCCGATCCAACGCTGGGAGACAAGGATGGCCTAACGCCCCTAGCCTACGCTTCCGATCACGGTTACGGCGATCTTGTCGCCGCGCTTCTTGCCAAAGGCGCTGATCCAACGTCAGGCAGCAATGATGGCCTAACGCCCCTGCACCGGGCTGCCAGAGCAGGGCACGTAACAGCCGTTCGACTTCTGCTGAATGCTGGTGTAGATCCGCTGATCAAGACATGGCCGGTTCTGCGCGCTTATAACCGCTATGAGGGTTATGAGGAGGAATATACTGAGGCACAAGCCGAGGAACGGAGAGAGACCGCCCTCTCCTTCGCTTTCCGGGGCGATAATAAAGACGTGGTGGAGGCCTTCACGCCGTTCATCCCGCCAGGTGAGATCAACAAGTGCTTCCATCGTGCTCGCGCGGTAGAGAACATCAAGGTAATCCTCGAGACTGGCAAGGCAGATGTCAGCTGTCTCTGGGCTGGGGCGACAAAGCTGTACTGGGCGGCGCGGGAGCGGAACCTGGAGGTGATTAAGCTGCTCCTCGAGCACGGCGCTGATCCAAACAGGAGGGGCCCGAAAGACCGATTCAGGTCTTACAACGACGACGAGTCAATAGAGGTAGAGCCTGGTGATTGCGAGCGAGGACCGACACCTTTGCACGCATTTGCTGGCTATGGCTATAAGAGAAAGATGCTGTTTGGCAGTGACAAGGAAACGGCCGCCGAATGCCTTCGGGTGCTCATAGAAGCTGGCGCAGATGTGAATGCTACCATGGATGACGAAACCTTCAACCAAGACATGACGCCTTTGCACGTTGCTGTAGAGAAAACCGAGAGCTGGGCTGATTTCTGGGGGAGCATGGACCATTCCGCGGAGAACCTCTCTGAGCTGCTTCTCTCAGCAGGCGCAAATCCCAACGCGAAGACAAAACTAGGCAACACGCCACTCCACTTGGCCAATGCCGAGAAGCTCGGTCTACTCAAGATCCTTGTTGAACACGGGGCCGATATTAACGCGGTGAACTCTCAGGGGAGGCCGCCGCTGCTCGAGATGATCAGCCGGCTGGGGTGTTCTTCCTCCTGCGACAGGCCAGAGCGGATCGTCAAGGTCTTCCAAAGGCTGATGGAGCTCGGCGCAGATGTGCACGTCGCCGACGAGCAGGGCGACACCATTTTACATCACATCATGCACGGCTTCCCCAGGTTCGCCGCCGATCCCGACTTCATGTCCTTCATTGACACATTGCTTGGCGCTGGTGTGGATCTGAACAGGCGGAATAAAAGGGGTCATCCACCGCTGTGGAGATACGACAAGAGCTCCTCTCGCTACCGGGAAAACAACATTGATGACGATGAAGAGGCCCTTCGGGCGCTTGTCGACGCGGGCATGGACCTGAATGCGCGCGATCAGGAGGGGCGCACTTTCCTATGGGAGCTCGGGAACCCGTGGGAGGTCGAGATCAGTAATATTGAGAAGTTCATCCGTCTGGGCGCGGATCCCGGAGCACGCACCCATCATGGCAGGACGCTACTGCATTCTGCACTGCGTCCGCCGGAATGGTTTCGCTATCTGATATCGGCAGGGGCGAGGCCGGATGCGCTCGACAAGAACGGAGACACGACCATCCATGCGGTGCTCCACGGCCCTGACACGAACGGCAAGGCTTTGGAAGTACTCCACATTCTGATAGAAGCTGGCGCCTTGCCGCTGGTCAAGAACGCAAAGGGCCAGTCGGCGCTACACGTAGCGGGCGATTCAAACAAGCTACAGCTCGTGCTCAGTACTCCGGCGTTCAGGGGCCTGGACGTCAACGGGCAAGACGTCGATGGCTTCACTCCGCTTCACCATGCTGTGAAGCTGGGAGAAAAGGCCGTGGGGAAACTTGTCAAGGCCGGAGCTGATCCGACCGTGCTTGCAGCGGGCGGCCTCTCGCCGCTGCATGTCGCCGCACGAAGTGGAGATGCCGGTGCCGTGGGCTTCCTCCTGGCACAGTACCGCAAGCTAAAGACACTGGAAACACATATCAACCTACTCGGTGACGGCAGGGCGCCGCTTCACTACGCATGTCGGTCTGGAAGTCCAGAAGCCGTCTGGGACCTGTTGCGCCATGGGGCAGACGCCGGGATCACGGACGAGAGAGGCTTGACTCCGCTGCATGCCTTGGCTGAATTTGAACCCCCAGAAACGTCCATGTTCAACGAGACCTGGGCGCGCGCGGGCGACATCGTCGGGACGCTGCAACGCGCTGGAGCAGATCTGAATGCCGTGGCGGTGGTCCAGATGGAAGACGAGACTATCCCGAGAACGTTGACACCCTTGGATATGGCGGTGGAGAGGGGGTGCTGGGAGATGGTCCGTCGACTGATTGCGCACGGCGTCGAGCCCCGTGACGACCACAAACAGTCCTTGGATTTTGTCTTGGCCACGGACAAGGAAAAGGCGGCTGAGGAAGCCAGAAATGCACACTTCAGAGTGCCAAGGGGTCAATATTCGTCGAGCAGGGGTCGGGACCACCGTTGGCGAGGCCGCTGGGCAGCTTGTCCAGGGGCTAGAATGCCACTAGAAGAGGGAACCCGCGTCATCTCCGGCGGGCAGGACGTTTGGGACGCCAAGGCCCAGAACGGTCGGGGCGATAAATTCAACGGAGCAGACATCTTGTACGATGTACTGCGGGATGGCGACTTCGACACCATCAAGGAGTATGCCCAGCTCGGCGGGGATGTGCTGGAACTGGGCCGTTCTCATGAGCATACCTTCCTCCATCATCTTGTCGAAGAGGGCCACGCGGACCTCCTGCAGTACTTCGGCGACAATGTGGCTGAGCTCGAGGCTCTGGACCCGGTGCAGGAGGGCGAGGAGGGCTGCAAGACGCTGCTCGGCACGGCTTGTGAGCGAAGTCTGCCGTCGCTGCACATGATACAGGTACTCGTGGAAACACTCGGCGTAAATGTGAACGCCGTCTATAACCGCTGGGGTGACGGTTGCAAAGTGTGGGGGCGGACGGCGTTGCATATACTTGCGAGCGGCAGTCACTTCTGGCAGGTCGAGGCGCTCGAATACCTCCTCTCCAAGGGGGCGGATATCGAGGCCAGAAATCAGAAAGGCATGACGCCACTTCTTGCGGCTATTGGCCAACATCCCCCAGATGGTTTCTGGCGCGAGGAGACGGTAGAGGTACTGTTGAGGCATGGGGCCGATGTCAACGCGACCTTTAAGACAATGGTGGGGACTGTATCAAGGCAATCCTCGGCGGTTGGGATTTCGAGCCAGCCGGGCATCACAAAGCTGTTGTTGAAATATGGCGCCAGCGTGGACAGTTGTCCTGGCATACTGGCACGTACCGTCAGGGAGTGGATGGAGCCAGGGATAGTGAAGTTGTTGTTGGACGCTGGGCTGGACCCGAACGAGCTGCCCTCTTCGCAGGAGAAGCAAGAGGAAGAGGATAAACCCGATAAGTTTGATGAGAGCGTCCAGCACGACGACGAAGTGGAGCACGCGCAGACAGAGCGGACCGAGATAGACCTACGCTATGCCCTTCACGAGGCTGCCCGGCCTACAGCCCGGGTGGTTAAAGAATTTGGCTTCAAGCTGCAGCAACAGGCCATCATCGACCTGCTCGTAGCTCACGGCGCCGATGGCTATGCGCCCTACCCAGATGGCAGCTTTGTCCTCCAGGCCATCGTCGAGGACCGTGGTCCAGTGCACAGTTTTCTCCCTGGGCTCTCTCCTCCGCACTGCAATCGCAAAGGTCATTACGGACGGACCCTCCTGGCTTCGGCTTGCATTCCGGCCATCCCCGCGGGTGCTGATGACCGTACGTACAACCCTCCGACTGTGATGGTCGATGTTGTAAACGCCCTCCTCGACTCTGGGGCCGACTCTCTCGAGGCCGACGACGAGGGACGCACGCCTCTACACTGGTTCTGCACATTCCCCGGACAATTCGACGAGGCGCACCGCAAGGCCTTCGTTGCTCTAGCGCGCCACGGCCCAGCAGCTGCCCAAACAACGGACAAGCAAGGCCGGAAGCCCCTCCACCTCGCGCTGGCCGCGTACGCGAGCCGCTCTCAACAGTCTCTCTTTGCGATCCAACACCTGCTCTCCGTTGGTGCCGATCCGACGGACCCGGACCCCGTGACGGGCAACTCCGTGCTGCACTTCATCGCCCCGCGGCTGGTGGGCGAGTCCACGACCGCCGCCGCCGCAACAGCATTGTTCCGAGAACTCGCAGCCCGCATCAACATCAACGAGCGCAACGCCCAGGGCGAGACGCCCGTATTCGCCTTCGCGGCAGCCGGGTGGGAGGGCACGCGCGATCCAACAGGCAAGGTGCCACACCCAGACTACGCACTCGCGCACGACACGATGCACGCGAAGGCGCTGGACGTGTTCAAGGATCTGGGCGCGGACCTGACGGCCGTGGACGCACGGGGGCGGACGCTGCTGCACGTCACGGCCTGGCGGGAGCTGCCCGACGACTACTCGAACTGGGACCTGATGAAAAAGGATGTCGAGGGCGCGTTCAAGAGACTGATGGAGCTGGGCGTCGACCCGCGCGGCGAGGACGACGAGCTGAGGACGGCGATCGATGTGGCTGTTGCGAGGCACTTGGCTGGCGTTGTTCGGTTGTTCAGCGAGGAGGGGAAGAGATTAGAGGAGGAGAAGGAGGCGATGACCTCGTTGGAGAAGGCAGACAGCTCAAGTGGGAGCGAAAGCGAGCGCGATGAGACTGTCTGGTTGTAGGATAGGAATCCCAGCGTGCAGAAGATTCAAGTGACATGGCGCACCGTACCGGAGTTACTGCCGCCGACTTCCACCTTCTCGAAAATATCGCCATTGGTGTTGATGCCAAGGGAAAAATTGCTTTCGTCGACTCGAATGCGTCAAACGCTTTGGAGGCAGCAATAAAACATGGCTTTGAGGAAGCGGAGGTCGTTGCATTGAACCCTACCCAAATCTTGATGCCGGGTCTTTATCGACACTCACTGCCACGCGCCGCAAAGGGAGAACCGTGGTATCGGAATGGACCTCCCTCTACTGGGATGGATTGACAAGTACACAAGACCAACTGAGATGTCCTTCTCTTCAACGGCCAAGGCTGATAAATCACAGATCAAATACCAGTAATGTTGCGACTCCTGTGAGCTGCTGCATAAGCATAAATCGCGTCGAAATCTCGGCATTCATGTTCCACCCCCCAGCCGTCCACCCCTCGTACGAGTTTGCCGTCCACTTTTCTCATGCGCTCCAGCGTAGTATCACCATTGCACATGATGGCTTGCCGAATGTAGTCGAAGCAATGATAGATATGTTCGGCTGATACGTGCTCGTCGTTGATGGCGAATGTTAGGTACTCCTTGTCGGTCTCGCCCTCGTACCAGTCCTGCAAGAGAGACACTCTGGATTTTATTGCCGCCTAGACACCCGATATCCATATTAGCAAAATGGCATGGCTCTGGCAAGCTGAGTTTGCACTCACCAAACAGTGTAGCTGATGAAACAAGGAGACAGTATACTCCTCTGCTCCAGGGTAGGCTTTGTCCTCCAGGGGGAAACCTCCGGAAAGCTTCAATGCCGCCGGGTCCTGGACTCGGATGTGACCCTTTCCCGCTGTAAAGGTCAGTCAGTCATTCATGCTGAAGATACACTTTGCCTTGCTGTTTGGTGCTCGTCGTCATACGTGGTATAAGATCATTCCATGCGCTAGTCACCCCATCCGGTCCGAATGGGTCATCGTTGTAGCTCTCGTCAGGGTTGAAAGCGACTATTTTCCTCGGAACTATGCTTACTTTAGCCATACACAACTCAGCTGTGAGAGAACTGCTGAGATTTACCTTTAGAGAACAGCGACTGGGATGGAAGGAGGCTCTTCTCTTCGTCCCCCTTTGGAGAGATGTGAAAGAATGCAATGATTTCAACGATAGCTACCACCGCTAATATGTACGGTAGGAAACGAGAGATGGGTTGCCAATATCTCCTACTGGTAGTTGGTCGACTGTGGTACTCTTCCCCTGAAAGCTTCTCCCTGTCTTCGTCGTTCAAGAAGGAAGTACTGGACTCCGGATCTGCCGACATGGTTCAAACCCAGTATAACTCAGTAGTGAGCTAGAATTTGTGTGTCTGGCGATTCGTAGCAGGTACGGCTATAAGGACGTTTAAGTTAGGGTATAGGAAAAGCGCCTAGAAGTTGTTGCAGCATGCACGGCAAAGGCTTAAGCAAGTGGGAAACTAAGAAGCATATAAATCTTACGTGTAAGTGGACGTAACTTCGAACCTGCCTCCATGACTGCCATATCAAGAAAGCTTAAACTCAAAGCATGTGGACGGGATTTTAATTGCTTTATAGTGGTGCAAGCAGCTTTAATATAGGGTAACCAATCAGCCTAGGGGTACCTGAACTGCGGGTTTAAAGGCCACCTGCTTGATCGGAAATTGTCTTGGGTCACGCTAGCAGCACACATAGAGTATATGCACGTGGACACAGCACAACTATTCGCTTGTAAGACGGACTTTCGTGCACGCCCACAGTAGCAGCGAGGTTGACTTTCCCGAGATCTACCCAAGGACTTGGGAACTGGTAGAATTTGTGACGAAGCCAAATGTGGTTAATCATCAGGGGATAGTGCGGCTTGGCACCCCAGACGTGGTTGACTTAGACGTGCGGAGAAAAACTAAGAAGGATGCGCTAGTCTCAACCCCGCACAACTCGGCAGTTCCAAGGGGACGGCATCAAATGTAGGCGCCGTTGCCCCGTTTAAGAGCATCTCTTCCTCCCTGTTGTTGATTTAATCTATTTTTGTCATGCAGTATCTCAGGGCTACTCCGCACGAATACCACCATGGCCGTGGCACTACTCAACGTCATAAGCGTCGTGCTTGCACTGATAACAGCCGCTTACATTGGCCTGAAGTTCCCTCAAGTAAGTAATCTGGTCATCTATTAATCCTGAGATTCACCGTGGCTGACATATCCAGCTTCAACAACAATGGCGTCTGTACTCCCACCGCAGCCAGTTACCCCCTGGCCCCAAGACACTCCGCACAGGCCTCCAAAAGCCCTGGCTATGGTTCCTTGAACTCAACCAAGAATATGGCGATGTCGTCTATCTTCAAATGGGTCCAACGCCCACCATCATCCTCGGCTCCGCCAAAGCAGCATGGGACCTCCTTGAGAAGCGAGGAGCGATCTACTCCTCTCGGCCGAGATTCATCATGGGCGGCGAATTGCTTTCGAACGGCATGCGGGGACTGATGGCGCCGTACGGAGCATTCTGGCGGCGATGGAGGAAGACTTTGCATAGCGGGTTCATGCAGCGGCAGAGTGAGACATACCGTCCGATTCAGAGTCTGGAGAGCAAGGTCCTCATGAAGGAGTTGTTGGACGAGCCGGAGGGCTACAGACGACATTTGGAACGGTATGCGGCTAGTGTCGTGGTCACGGTGACCTATGGACGAAGAGTTGAGGATGTGAGGACGGATGATGTGGTGAGGAGGAATGCGGAGGCGATGGAACGCCTGACTAGCGTCAAGTAAGTACCCGTGCGTGATTCTTGGCGAAATCAGGGGATGGCTAACAGGACGACAGTATCCCCGGCAAGTTTGCGGTTGAGCGGTATCCTGCGCTGAAGTACGTGCCTGCGTTCATGGCACCATGGAAGCAAGGCGTGTTGAAGCAAAGACAGGAGGACATTAAACTTTACACGCAACTCATGGACGAGGTCAAGCAGAAGCTGGGCAAGGGGACATTGCCTGATTGCTTCGCAAAGCACCTGCTCGAGGAGCAGGCTAGCAACGGCATGACGGATCTGGAGGTGGCGTATGCTGCTGGTACGCCGTTTGGTGCTGGTGTTGAGACAGTAGGTCACCTTAATTTCGTGCCTGGAGACCATGGGCTAACTGGTCACAGTCCGCGGGCTCACTAGCCAGCTTTCTTTTGGCTTGTGTGAAGTTCGGCCCGCAGTTCATCCCCAAAGCCCAAGAGGAGCTTGACAGAGTGGTTGGCCCCAACCGCCTCCCCACGTTTGACGATCTTCCACGTCTAGAGTACATCAGGGCCATTGCCTCGGAGACGCTTCGTTGGCGACCCGTGGCCGTCCTGGGCGGCACCCCACATGCAAGTACCAAAGATGACATGTATGAGGGCATGTTCATCCCCAAGGGAAGCACCGTGATTGCTCCCTTATGGAGCAGTAAGTAACCGTCTCCTCTCCCCTGATAAGTGCCGTGGCACTAACCATGCTCTTCCAGTCCACCTCAACGACGACGACTTCCCCGAACCCCATAGCTTCCGACCCGAGCGCTTCCTAATCGAACGCAACTACCCCGGTACATTCGGCCACAGTGCCTTTGGATGGGGACGTCGTGTCTGTCCTGGAATGCATCTCGGTTCTGCTTCGGTGTCCATCAACATTGCGAGGATTCTGTGGGGTTTCGATGTCAAGCCTGTCAAGGGAGCTCCGGAAGTCGATATGTGAGTTCGGCCCGCGGTGAAATGTGCAAAGAATGTGACTTGCTAACTAGACGCCAGATGTGCATTTAGCGACGGCTTCAACTCCGTTCCTTTGCCATTCCCGTGCGATATCCGTCCAAGATCGGAGGGGCACAAGAAGGTCATGGAGCGAGAGTATGAGCAGGCAATGGTCGAGCTTCGGGATTATACAGCGGGAAAACGGCAGTGAGTTGGTGGCCTGGGTGCATAGTTGTATAGAGAAAATGATCAGTAAGGACCAACCGGAGAAGAGTCACCACGACAACAATATAGTAACAATTATGATACCTTGACATGCTCGGTTCTGACCGTTATGGCGAAGATAGGGCGAATTGAGCCCGCCACTTCCTTTGTATACCTACCTTAAGTTGGTGGGCGGACTTAAGGTGGGCGGATTGGCCCCTCCAATTTGCAGGATTCCTGTCCGTTTTTCAGACTTGGCATTAGTTGCAAAGTGGGAGGAGCGAACGTCATAGTTTTGCTGGTTGGTCGGAGTCGCACCTGCTGTTCCCAGTGCGACGTGTAATTATTATGTGTCATAGTTACACATGGCGTAGATATATGCATTTCAGGTCCTTAGCTACTGGCGATCGAAATTGACTCTCAAGAGGAGTAGACCTCTTGGTGATAGTCTCTCAGTAGGCCCGCGAAAGGGCCGCGGTGCATATAATGGTGGCGCACCGGTTCTACAAGGCAAGCCACCCAGAGACAGCTGTGGTCAAACCGGGGCTGAAACTTGAGTATACAGTCTCAATTAGGAGCCATCCTAGTACCGCTCAAGGAATCCTACTTGGTCCAGCTGGTAATGGTGTCGGTCACCAGATTCTCATTATCTCGATCAGTGCTACAACCAGATGGACCCGGGTCGAGAGGTACATGGTTCGAATTTGGGGGCAACAGTGGGTTCTGGGGGCTTCTTTTTTTTTCTCTTTTGCTCCAAAGCACCGTGTGTTGAGGATGGATTGACTTGTTGTTACTTATTACTGATGCCTTCTGCTTGAGCTGGGCGACTGCCACAACTTTCCAATTCCCTCCAACGCAATTCGCAACAGGTGTCCGGAATCTTTAATTATATCCACTTTAAGGATAATGCACATATATGTCATGCGGGAGATTGCTTTTTTTTCCCACGACCAGCTGCAGTTCGAAGGATATCTAAAATATGCTGTACACCCGCATGATGCAATGCAAGGTCAAGTCCTATCCATGATCATACTAAGCCTATATATCTCATTTCATCGCTACTGGGACCAGTCAGCCGCAAGAACAACCATGTTAACCCGTCCACGCTAACAAAGCCGCCGAATGCTATGGTCCTAGAAGTTGAACTCGACCTGACGACGGGCTGGTCCTGCACCAGGCTGGCAGTTCTCAATACCCACAGCCCCAATAGCATTGCAGACGCCGGTATTCTTGTTGCAGCATGTGGAAGCACAGTCGGAGTTCGTGAAACACTGGCCAGTGATGAACTGGCTACCGTCACCCTTCCCCACATTCTGAGAGCCCGGCTTCGAGGTGTCGATGGTTGTGTTGGCGGTGTTGGCGGTGTTACTGGCTCCTGCTGCAGGGGTTTCGGTTGGAGTTGCAGAAGCAGGCGAACCGGCCCCGGCCTGGCAGTTCTCAATGCCGACTGCGCCAATTGCGTTGCAAACACCAGTGTTCTTGTTGCAACAAGTCGAGGCGCAGTCTGCATTGGTGAGGCATTGGCCGGTAATAAACTGGCTGCCATCGCCTTTCCCAACATTTTGAGAGCCCGGCTTGGAGAAATCAATGGCTGGGTTGGCGCTGCTGGTATCGGTGCTGCTGTTGTCGGTGGCGGGAGGAGTTGCCGGTGAAGCAGCCTGTCCACCAGCGCCGGGTTGACAGTTGTCAATGCCAACGGCTCCAATGGCGTTGCACACGCCCGTATTCTTGTTGCAGCATGTCGAGGCGCAGTCGGCGTTGGTGAAGCATTGGCCAGTTATAAACTGGCTGCCATCGCCCTTGCCGACATTCTGTGACCCGGGCTTGCTGGTATCCACTGTGGCACTGCCGGTTTGTGGCATGGGTATGGCAAGCACACCTAGGGCGACTGCATGGGAAGAGGAGATTAACGACAGTCATATTTCTGTTGAAAGAAGCAACTTACAAGCCAGGGTAACAGTCAGCGCCTTGAGATGAACCATGGTTTCCGTGAGCAGAACTGGTAATAAAGGAAGGTAGCAGCAGGACTCGGAAGAAGGGAACGGATAGACTGAAGTTCAGAACAAGGAGAAAACGTTGTTAATACAGAAACGAAAGGGACACCAGGTCCTAGAACTGAAACGATTGACAGAGGAAATTTGAAATGTTGTTTTGTTTGTAGGAGATAGGAACCCCAGAAAGGGCCAGGGACGTCCTACTTATACCAGCCGGCATTGCTGCATCTTGCATGGGCTGAGATGCAGATCACAAGGTCAGTCGGACCCAAACCTTAGCTGACATAGCCTCCCTGCGAAGATCATTCAAGCGGCCCTTTGCCGGCGACATCTTGTGACATGCTGAATGTGAGGCAGTCGACGTCGCAGGGCGCTCTTAGTGACATAAGAGCCATTGCGGCGACTTCGTTAACGGGCCCCCTTTTGCTGGGGTGTTGTTCCAGAATGTGGCCCCTGTCATCTCAGTGTCTCAACCTGGGTCACTGCGTTTGTGCACGCCCATTGCACTGCACGCAACAACGCTTCGAGAGGTGGATATCATCTCCCGATCACCAAGCATCCATAGCAGATCTAAAAGCCATGCCAGATGTTCTGATTACGGCCTGGCCCATGCCTGTGTGGTACATTCAGGACAGGAGTTGAGGTTAGGTTTGTGCCAAGACTGTTAGCGTACCATCCGACCACGACCCATAGTTTCGGAGATTGGGAGTACCGAAGCTGTCGATGTGGTCGTTTCACCAAAAGTGTCAAGCTTTACCACTGTTTTGGTACCCTGTTTTTGCAACCTGAAATATGCACAGCTGGCTACCCCGGATTACCAAACTCTCCGGTGGTCAGCCAGTGGAGCCCTGGAAACGTTACACGGCACTTCCTACCTGGTCGTGCAGGTATCTAGCCAACAGTTCCCCAGCAGTTGCTCGTGCCCACATATGAGAATATATTCCGAGAGGAGATCAACACATCATCCAGCGTTGGGATACCTCTTCCGAACAATATATTGCGAACCTGGTAGTAATGTTGGGAGTATCTCGTTGTAGGGAGAGAGGTAATGTCAATCATGAAGGACCAAACGGCCAAGCAAAAGTTGGCAGTTTTCTGTGAGATCTGGCAGACAACTTCTCATCCCTGATTGGATTAGAGGAAAGTATAGTGGAGTAGTCTCCGCACACAGACCACCTAGGCAAGTTGTTGTACCCAGGATTCTCACACAACTTGGTCCTCCTCCAACAACATCTGCCTCTTCTCAGCTATTTTTATGGTCAGATACGGTCGACCTAATAACTTGTATCAGACTGCAAAGCCCTGTATATCATCACAGGCCAAGAATGAGGTAAGCGCTTCGGTAAGTGGCTTCCAGTCCACCAACGATCAGAACTGGGTCACGTGTCGCAGGCCAAACGGGAGGAGGATTATGTAACAGTGACAAAGTTTGTCACTGTTACATAATCACGAAAGCCGATTGTGCAAAACCATATTCTCTCGCCAAAACAAAAACTTCACCCTTGGAAGGGGAGAAGATAGTCTCGATCTTGCCAGGGGTCGAACCTGGAACCTCCTGATTCGTAGTCAGACGCTCTGCCATTGAGCCACAAGACCGCTGTTCTTGTCCATTTGTCTAGAGGGGAAGGATGAGATTGACGCGAGTCGAGTGTCTCTAGTTCCGGTGTGGTATGATCAATGAATAGTCCAATGTGGAGAGCGAGAAAGAATGGAGACCACTGAAATTTGGGCTCGAGGTGGAAGGTATTTCTCGGCTCAGATTGGAGGACCCACAGCGCGTCAGTCGGGCCGTGGGCAGTCCCTTCCTCCGGGTTTTCCTCCTGTACCTACCATTCCAGGTTCCTGTCACGCATAAACCCAACGACTTGCACCCAAAACAAAGGAATCACAACTGAATTTTTACCAGGAGCCATTGACTCGATGGGAAAGCCGAGAAGTGTCAGAGCAACGAAGCAAATCGACCCTCCAATAGCACTCCGTATCAGGGTCGAAATGCCGCCAGAGTCGACCACGGATAGTTCACAACGTGTACCTTATTAACCATACACCGAAACTGCATGTTCTATGACTGGACTACATACTGGAACATAGAGATCACGGTGTGCAGGCGACCGCTTCGTGTATAAACTGACCCGCTCTCTCCTCGGTAGCTTTTCCCTGACTACGCCTTCTGCAGCTTAACCCTCAGGGCAATCGGCTCGATACTTAGCACTTTTCCGTTCGGATCGAGGTTGAAGACAAACTGGTCAATCGGCATAGACCCATACGTCACAGCCGTGAATCCAACCCAGGTTCCACAATCCGTTGAGAACATGCTATTCCTCGCCGGCAACTGCAGGTCCTCCAACGTCGCCTTGAAGCCCACCCTCCTACTCCCATCAGCCGCGACAGTCTCCAACCCCGTGGGATACAGTCTGATACTGGGTTGAACCGGCGTATACTCACCCTGCAGCGCAACAGCCACATACGCCATGTCCGTCCCATTACTCGTCCACCAGTCGATGCCTAGGCCAGGACGATCGGCTTGCGTGGTGATATACATGGTACTATTTGCCGCTACGTCATAGTAGTACCCGCCATATACCGCGTCAGCTCGCTCCCTCGCGGCCGTCTCCAGCGCAGGCAACAGTGCCCCGCCAATGATGTCCGCTAGGTCGAAGTTCATGTTGCCGGGGATGTTCGGGCCGGCGATGAGGATGGAGAAGCCGACGTCGTAATCGGCTAGGAGGTTGAGGAGGGAGCCGTAGTAGCCCACACGACCGGCTTTGTTGTAGGCGTCGATGGTCCGTTTCCCGTTCGCCTCAGGGAGGGTGATACGGCGGACACCCCAGGGGTAGCCGACGCCTGCATTTGGTTCCGATGTCAGAGCGGCGGGCTTGAGCCACCTCCGGGTCAAGGCTGGTCGGAGGAGGGTGGAGGCGAGGATTGAACGGCCAAGAGCGGAGATGTCGGCGACGGATGAGTACATGTTGCCAGCACTGCGAAAGTCAGAGAAGAGATCGGAGATTTAGTGGGTTAGGACAAGCAAGGTACGTACGGGCTTTCATCTCCGAGTTGATACCACCAGCCGGAGTCTTTTGCGTTTCCCGGTATCAGGCCCACAGCATCCGGAGGCGAGGCATAGTACGTGTGGTTCAAGCCGAGTGGCTTGAGGACACTGTCCTGCATCATGCTCTGGAAGCTCTTTCCCTTTATGCTTTCCAACGCGTACCCGAGAATCTGGAATGCCGTGTTGGCGTAGGCGGCTGTAGTGAACGGTGCGAACTGTGGTGGCACTTGAAGGAGACCGTCGAAGAACTCTTCAAAGTCAATTGTCAGCTTTCATGCCAACTCAATCCCAGTTGTTCGTGAACTTCACCTTTCCTGTTACATTCAGGCCACTCTCCACACTTGGGCAGTGTCGGATCCGAGTCATTCAGCGGCGGGAATCCGTACCCGACCAGCTCTGTTTGGTTCTTCTCTTGCGTGAGCTCTCCAAGCAGGCCATCTATCATCTCATATTAGCTTGTTTTTATTGCTTGGTCTGTATTCAGACGGACGACTCACAGTCTCTCACAATCCCGGCCATCTGGCTCGCCAGCGCCCCGATGGTAATATCTCCCCAATCCACATTCGCCACAGCATCCTGGTTACTCTTATCTGCCACCGCCTGCAACTCCGGCACATACTGCGTTATTGGCTCGTTCCACTTGACATCCCCATCCTGTACCAGCCAGGTATATATCGTGAAGATCTTCGTCAAACTTCCCAGCCGGTAAACGGTGTTCTTGTCCACTTTCCGTACTCCAGTAGTGTTCGTGTAGGTCCCGTTTGCCCCACTGTGTGTCAGATTCGGGGCCGTGTGGTGCCATGACCATAGTGGTGTGCCGGAGGGGTCAGTGGCGGACCACACCTCTATGCTGTATGATGTAGAGTAGGCGCCCGTGTTGTTGTCGAGATCTCGAGCGGTGAAGGTCGAGGTTAGATTGGAAAGCGCAGAGATGATGGCTGGAGAAGAGGACAGGATGGCGGAAGAAGGCTTAGGGAAGACGGCGCCTAGAGGAGGACAGTTAGGTGCTGCAGAGACGTGACGACCCAGAAAGGCAAGAAGGACGACGTTGTGCTTCATCATGCCTGCTTAGAAGTCCCGCTCTGAGAGGCAGGAGCTGGCGGGGGATGGAAGGAGCCGGGAGACGCGCCGTGCTGTCTTGGCATGGCAGGTACGCGATCTTATATGCGTCGTTATACTAGGATAGCATCTCTTGTGTCACACCTATTGGGGTAAGGTACCATGGATGATGAAAGTGCGGAGCGATGGTCTATCTCCCAGGTTCACACTTATCTACCGGCTCTCCAAATGCACCTTCAGTTGTACCTGCATAGACGAGTCGGGGGAACGGTATATCATCCGAACCATGCAATGCATGACCGAGTCGCAGCGCGGGAAACATCGAGTGATAAGATGACAGGAGTCCACTGCGATGGGAACGATGCATCAGTGACGGAGGTAGGACATCCTATTGCCAATGCAATCTCGAGAATCTTGACCAACGTAGAAGCTCTGGCGGTATAGAAAGGGGTACACACATAGCAGAAGCACATGATAGGGTCTGTGGTACAGGCTTACGAGTCCTGATCAGCTTCTAGATATCCCCCTATTTTTATCTGCTCTGCAATATCACGGCTGCATACGCTCGAGATCTGGGTGCGGCTTGATATTGAGATAAGAGCACTGTTATAGCATTTTGGAAAATTGCACCGTTACCTCCGACACAGGGTAATAAAGATATAGTGGTGCAACCCAGGCTAACGGGGTTTTGTCGTGGTGCGATCCCTGGCTGCTGCCGGATAAATGACCCTTTTATAACCATGGGTGTAAAGTGCGTCTCCTCCCACATGGCACCTTTCCGGCGGGTTATCTCCGATGGGTTCGTTTCGTTCTAGGCCCTCAGCCATATTGGCTTCCCGGATAGAGAAGTTTTATCTTTGGGATTGGCACAGTCGGAGGCATATTTTGCAAAAGCCAGCCCTTGTTCGGTGGTGGCTTACGTGTCTAGTCGCGCAAGCCACTAATCTCCAATGGTAAGTGATTAAAACAGATAACATTATTGACTCGCGTCAAGAGGGGTATATCTAGAAAACACGCAACCTCTCAGGCTCGCAGTGGCCAGTCCTGTTTCTCAAGATCGTCCCGCGATACTTGGACCTCACTCTGGACCCATATAACACCCGAGTTATGACTATGACTACTCCCTGCAGTCCCTGCTCTCTCTGCGTTCTGGTTGTATAGACTGAATATCTCATCCACGCTATCGTATGCTGCCCCTGGACCCTTTACGTGTGCCATTGGCGGCCTGGACAAGTTGTGGGTCCTTTCCACTTTGCCATCATGTGTGGATAACGAGTCAGGCTCCGATGGTGCTGGTTCAAAGTCGAACGCGATAGGTGGTTTCTGGTCGACCATGGTGAAGCGTGGTAGTTCGTCTTCTTCGTCTTCGCGACTGCGGCGTGCGTGGCTGTTGTAGCCGATGCTGAGTTGTCCGCGCTGTTTGAGGTATAAGGGTCGGAGGGTGGGCACGCCAAGGCAGATCATTGCTACTGCTATTTCTGCTCCTGCCCAGGCGAAGTACGTCACGAAGTTTACTGTTGGCTTGATTAGTGCCATGGGTGGTGACAATGAAAAGCTGGAGAGGACTCACGGGTATAGTTGAAGACATCGACACGGGAAAGCACTACAGTTCTTGTGATACCGCAAGCCCCGGCACTGAGATCCTTGTCAGCGACGGACACGACATTGGGCAATATAATGGCTTACATGACACCCAGGCTCATGCCACTGGCAAGCAAGATCTTCTCTCGCCGCGGCATACGGAGAGACCAGATGAACATCCAAGGGAAGATGGCGAAGAAGAAGTCACAGGCGCTCGACCACACTACACGGGAGAAGTTAGCAGGCGTGACCGGAATTATAGCAAGGAGAGTCTCGTACCTCCAAGTCCAATACTCATCGGTTTGATCTGGATATTCCACTTCCCGGGTGTTCTCAACGGGTCCCAGCTAGCCTTGATCGGTGTCGTCTGATTCCAAAGCATGATGACCCAAGCGACCGATGTGCCGGCGGTGATTAGCACCAGTATCCATAGCGAGACCCTCTGCCATCTGAGCTGCACGACACGAAGAAGGAAAGAAGCCATGGACAGCTTGGCGAAGCAGTTTCCAGTGATGGCAAACGTGTTGGCTACGTAGGTCCAGAAGATGGCCTGGGAAGAGCTCTCCGGAGAAAGTTTCCAGAAGTCCTTGCCTAATCCATAATGCTGAGCTAGCTGCAGGGAGCAGGCAAACACAAGAAGAAGGACACCGGTCCAGGCATACAAGTGATCCTCGGTGCCGATAAACCTCACGATGCGTATCCGGGTGTAGAGGCGAAGTGCGACAAGACCCAGCGACAAGATCGTCAACACCCATATAGCCGTCACCAGTTGGACTCCCCGATCCATCTTGGCGTTGTGACTTGGACCATCAAGCTGCATGCAGGACACGTCGGCAGAGGTGAGACATTTCCAAGGGGGAGAACAGGCGTCAGAAAAATAGAAGAAGGAGCGCGAGCGGGCCGCTGGGTAAGTCATAAAGGATACCCGGGTCCAACAGATCATGTCATAGAATAGCCATGGCTGTTTCCTTCTTCCCACGCTGTTGCGCCGCGCTCTCCGCGCGATCGACCCAAAGTAGCAATCGCCATTGCAAAACTGGTGCTGTGCTTTTGGGTGACCAACCGCATGCCTACAACTGCAATCCAGGGCTGTGGAGCGCCTCTCAACACTATGCCGTATGCAGTTCTTCCTCCAGCAACAAGCTAACGACCCATACCGTTGAAGAACGAATCGGTCCTGGAGGTTAGACTTTCCGCGAAGGGTGGAGGAAGCGCGATTGGGG
Source organism: Coniochaeta pulveracea (assembly GCA_003635345.1). Lineage (NCBI taxonomy): Eukaryota > Fungi > Ascomycota > Sordariomycetes > Coniochaetales > Coniochaetaceae > Coniochaeta > Coniochaeta pulveracea. The sequence continues at coordinate 27,889 of QVQW01000042.1, read as the reverse complement.
TCTGGAGCTTGTTGACGAATTGCCCCCTGTGCTGGAAGTCGCGATTGGCTGTAGAATAGCGTAGTTTCACCAATGAGAGGACGGGGTTTGATTGGCAGCTGACCCCACCTTGGCGGGGGGAAGCTTTCTTCAGCTCTTACGGGTGGACAGGACGATGCCAACCATGAATTAAGCGCCCAGTTGCGGACTATCGTGCGCCAATGCAAGTCTTCCAAAAGCACAATCCATGAAGGTCTCTTCCGTATCATCAGAAGATGTCGTCATGGTCACACATCCGGAGAGTTTCTCGATCTTCCCAGGAAAAAAAGGTCCCAGCAGTTTCGGGCCTGGTCATATCAAGCCGGCTCATTATACCATGCCTGCTGGTGGCAAAGGCTCAAATATGAGCAGGTGGCCAGTGCCATGTTCAGGGTTCCCTTCCCAGAGGCAGGCGACGATGAAGTGGCAGATCAATCAGGTCAGGTTCTAAGGCACGAGTGAATGTCTGATCTCAGGTATGGAGTCGTCATGAGACCAGGATTTCCTCGCGCATACAGTATGTGCTAAGTAAGCATTGGAGTCTCTATGCCTGTAGCCATGCCTGTATACAGATGTGATCGAAACTCAGTCAGGCTGTATCTGCCTCCATGCTCACCTCCGCCAGGGTTTTGTCAGGTTTGCCCACGAGAACGCAATTCGACGCCGCGTCGAGATACAGAGGGTAGGATTTCCAGGTTGGCCGGGTAAGAATTGGCGGGATACTCGCCTTAGCAGCCGGCCTGCCGCGGGCCCTTCCCGCTCTGGTACCTATGGCCTTTCGCATTTTGCGTTTCCGTTGCGGAATGTCACCAGTCCGCTGCTTTCGCAAACTCAAATACCAGACCTCGTCGCTGTCCTCCCAGTCCAGGCGGAGCTCAATCGTCCAGACGCCCAACCCAGGCTTGAATACTGGTGTTACGTCGTAGCAGCGGTCAACGTTAAGGACGTCGTTCTTGCTTGTTGCGCTGAAGAAAGGGTCACAGATGATCTTTGCTTCGTCATCCTCGCGGAATTCGAGCTCTTCCAAGATGGCCAAGTACTTCTGCACGAGCAACGATGTTGATGATCGTAGATGTGGTGGTGGTACCCTCGCAAAGAGACGTATAGTACGAACCTTGTCTCGAAGGAATGCGGCGCTGTTGGTCCAAAGCCTCTTCCTGTTCCATCTCTTCTCCATCCGCTGCAGGCCAAAAAGCTGCACCTTGGTCCATGAATTGCTGGATTGTCAGTCTGTCGGCAACAGCATAGGCAGCTCCCTTGGCCACTATGGCTGAGCTGGGAGTCATCGTCAGTACAAAGAGCGGATGCGTTATATTTGCCAAGGTTACTCACTCCCTGTCAGTCTCATACCGATCGATAAAGACTGGCTCCTTCAAGCCTTGTGCAGTGCATAGTTCCGTCAACCTCTGCTGAACCATCTTCTGCCGTGCCGTACCGCCTGACACGATGACCTGCTTGACGACCCCGTTCGCATTCCCCCGAAGCAAATCTACACAGCTCTTCCAGACCCGTCTCGAACAACTCGAAACATGTCTGATGTGCGGCATAAAAGTGGTTCGTTATATCAGCGACGCCCATTTGGACAGCCTGGTTCTTAGCGGTAAAGCTGATACACTGCGAGCCGCCCGGTTGCAAATCTCTTTTGTAGTAGTTGAACATGTCGAGATAGGCTCGAGTTTCAATGGAGTTTAAGGGCCTGTCTACAAGCCTCTCCAGCCGAGACTTGCCCCCGTCAAATACGCGATGTTCCCATTCTTCGCTATCGCCACCCACGCCTGCTGGAGTCAGACCTCTCGCACCTTGACTGCGTGATGGAGGGCTATGCTTACCTCGTGCTTCCCCGAGCCGGTAAAAACTTGTTTTCGCTCCATTCTCTTGGCTCGGCACCCTTATGAAGACCAAACACACGCTCTGCGGCCCCGGGTATGGGTATTGTCAGTTGTCTTAGATTGGGATACTTGGTCTCGAGAGTGTAATGACATACCGAGGAATGACCTCCGAAATCCTGGAAAAGACAAACGTAGTCCGGGGCTGTGGTGTTGAGACCAATCGACACAGGGCGGTCTTTCACTAGGGCATGGACCAAGGCCTCGATCTCGCTAATGAAAGTAATCTGGGGCTTGCGCTCCTCAGACCAAAACGTCCTCGTGAGAATGCTCGTATACACGTCCTCAAATTCCAGGGTCCAGTGTGCAGGAATCGTGACGGCGATAGACTCAATCCAGAAAGACCTTTCTTGACATGTGCGATCCACGTCCTTGTGAAGCGCGGCAAACAGGTCGAGGATACCGTCCTCTAGGGCGGCCTTGAACGCTTCGTCCTTGGCACGCTTCACCAAGGGCGCGGCAAAGGCATACTCGTCTTGGAGTTCATCGATACAGTCTGCAAGAATGTACATGCCGTACTTGAGAGATGTCGAGACTCGGTTAAGGTGTCCCTCTGGTATCTTTCTGCCAAGGTAGGCAGGGCGGTTCGGTCCAGCATCGAACGGGAAACCAGTCGTGGGGTAGACTAGTCGATGTACTCATACCTGACGGTTCTATTGCCTGGTTGCGTGTTCTGTATGTACACTCGGCTGTCTAGCTTGCCTCCACAACGACGTAGGACCATCGCCCTTAGGCTTGTACTTCCGAAGTCAAGCGCCAATATACTTGGTGGTCACGGTGCGTTTAGCAGCGGCACAAGAAACAGCATAGCATCATGGAGGGTGTCCCGTACACTGGCTAGCGTCCTGCTATACGTAATTACTGTTCCCTTCCTTGAAACTAGCCTTCTTTGGATGGCACTCAAAATTTGGCGGTAGACGACTTACGATTGATATATCCACTCGAATCTGTATTGAGAGAAGTCGTTGGCTTTGAGCCACGCAGCCCTCGATCTTCTCTGTGCGGCACCAGTTGCCCGGCCTGCTCGCCATGTCCGAGATCGCCGCATGAAAGATTTCTCATCTAACTTTGTCCCAAGCAAGGTCTGATGAGCCATTGGGGTTTCCATGCGCTGGGAGCGTCAGCCGGAGCAACTATCGCGATTGACTTGGGTCATGAGGTATGGGGACACGAGCCACGCCATGAGAGAGCGAGGTTGGTTTAGGGGTTTAGGATGGGGGGTGTTGCCCAGGCGGTAGATGGACGGGAGCCGTCGTCGTAGGGGGGTTGAATCAAGAGTTCTTTGGAAACCATGGTTGAAACGACGCGGGGTTGATGGGGTAAGTAGGGGAATGCCAGACGGAACAGGACCGTGGAGAAGACTTAAGATGGGTACTCGAAGTTGCCGCTCGGTTTGGGTCTGGTTCGTGCTGCTCACCTGCTCCTCCCTGGCTGTTGACTCAGGCGGGCTACATAGGGCCGACCAACATGTCGACTTGAGGCGACCTGAAATAACCTGCAAAGAATCCGTGTATCCGTGGCTGATGGCTCTCAGACCCCAGTTTCCTTCTTCTGGCCATGGCATCCTCACTCCTGCTTGGAAAAGACTCTCGGCAATGACACTGACAGAACCGTACATGGAGCCATGTTTTCAGCGGTCGTCGTCAAGATTACATTCTAGGATAGGCTGCTGTGACCTCTCACGAATAGTAGATCACATAAAGTTGGATACATTGACTCCACGCATGTCACGTTCTAGTCGAGGCGCAAGATCAAGCTACCGTCGATTCAAGCAACAACCAAGCGAGATCTCCTTCGGCCAATTCCTACCCATATGACCGTTCCTCGGGCGGTTTTCATGAGGGGTTTGAAGTCCTTGTTAATTATTTCAGATTGAGCTATCCGTTGCTTGTACAGGGCAGTACCACGTGTGAAATCAATGAACTCGCAGTCGAAGCAGACGCCCCTTTCCACCCTCAGGGTTGAATTCAGCCCATCTAGAGACGGAATGGCAGAGTCAGCTCGCCAGGGGCGTGATAGGTCGGGACCTTCATCTCTAAAGCCTCGCCGGAATATCCGAGGTCTTCGGCCACCAGCACAGCAGCCTTCTCACCGATCAAGAGTGCGGTGGAATACCTGTGGTAGTAATCAGGTCGTTAGCAATTTCTTCCTTGGCATGCATTATACGGATGGAGGCCTTTCTTACGTGTTGCATCCAACATTGTCAGGGCAGACACTCAGATCTGCAACCTTGAGCCCCTTCACCCCATGGACGTTGAGCCGCGGGTCCAGGACACCGTGCTTGACGATGCTGTTGCCCTCGCGGGGAGCCATGGAGCAGGTGCCCAGGCTGTGCCACGTGCTCTCCACGTGGCGTTTCACCCACTCCTCCACCTGCTCAATGTCTCTCTTGCTGTACTGGAGGTCCTCGCGGACGTCGCGCTTGTTGGAGCTCAGGATGTTGTCCGAGGGCAGCTTCTCGGCTTTGGGGAGATGGCTGGACCAGCTGCCGTGCGTGATGCCTGCCGTCAGGTTGCCGGGCAGAGCATAGGCTTTGGTGGTGGCCAGGTCCATGTCGTAGCAACGGGCTGGCGAGTCGTAGTCGAAGAAAGGGTGCTGTTGGACAGCTGTGAGCGGGGGGTGTCGAGGTTTCCGTGAAGGGGTGGTGGGAGCTTACCATGTTCTCGACCTCGCCAGCGTACGCATCCATGCGCCTGGCCGTCTCGCGAGACTTGACGTAACCCCACACCATCGGAGCCATGTCGCGCTCGTCGTTCATGAAACCCGTGTCGAAGTCGGGCGTCTCGTACGGGTTGGCACTCTTGATGTGGGTGCTGCCGCGGGAAAACGGGTACTCGAGGAAGTGGAACATGGTGAAGAACTTGCCGGGCGGCATCAGCATGTGGTCGCCGAACCAACCGGCAATCACGCTGTAATGCATCACGGGCTTGTCGGGCTTGTTCTTGAAGTAGGACTCCCATCCGCTCTTGAAGTGGGAAGTTGGCCAGTTCTCGAACTCCTTGAGCTCTTCTTCGGTCGGGCGGATCTTGACCCCAGCTTCGATGCCGTTGGTGGCTAGCGGGCCGGTTCCCTTCAGCGCCCATTCATCGAATACCCCTGATTCCACAGGTTAGCAAACAGATCACGGGAGGGAGAGACAAGGAAGTTCTTCTTACTCTTCTGCACCTCGGGATCTCCCCTGACAAAGTCGTCAAACGATTCCGTCTCGGGCTTGGCACGGTACACCGAGAAGGTCAGGTAGTGGTCCTGGAAATTGAGGCCCACGCCAGGGAGATCCACGATGGGCTCGACGCCGGCAGCCTTGAGCTTCTCTGGGTCGCCAATACCGGATCGCTGGAGGATCAGCGGAGAGGACAAGGTCCCGCCGGAGACGACAATCTGCTTGCGAGCCTTGAAGGTCCTCGTGTTCAACTGCTTGGGATGCAGCGGCTTGGTCGGCACCGTTCGGACGGCAACGGCACGACCGTCCTTGATGATGACTTTGTCCACCTTGGTGTTGCAAGCCAGGTACAGGTTGGAATGGACAGCGCGAGTGGCATGGATGTAAGCATGGGCGCTGTCGCTCCTGCGCCCGGTGTCGCGGTTGATCCACTTGAGCCAGTGCTCGGCTCCATGACCAGTCTGGAGATCCTCCAAGTCATCCACGGTAGGAATGCCCTGGGAATCGGTGGCCCGGAGGAAGTCGTCCTTGATTGGGTAGGTATAGTTGCCAAAAGAGACCTTGATCGGGCCCTCGAAACCGTGTACCTCCTTGTTGTGGCAAGGCCGCTGGTAGGTCTCATGCTTCTTCATGAGGGGGAGGAGTTCCTTGGTCGTCCATCCCTCCGCCTGGAAGTCATCGTAATCCGAGGCAGAGGCGCGTGCTGGCCATGAAGCTGATCAGTCCCCGACACCATCCGAATGACGGGAAGAAGGCAAGATCAAGAGCCAAAAACTCACTATACATCATAAAGTTGATCTTTCCCATTCGTTAGCACTTGCATATTCCAGTCAAAGGACTGAAGAGTAAGGGCTTACACTGGATCCACCTCCCAATATATGTGCACAGGGCACGACTGCCTTCCTGCCGGCTAGCCATTTGGAGGGTCGGGACTCGTAGAACGAGGCTGTCTTGGAGTCCAGCTTCATGTTACGCGGGTAGATGCCGGGTCGGAAGACCCATGGATTGTTGAGGTTGCTCTCGCCGGCTTCGATGAGAAGCACAGTGAGGTTATGGTCCAGGTTGGCCAAACTAACCTTTGTTAGTACTGCAGTGAGGTCCAGACCCCGATGCTTGGGAAGTCCGCGATTCCTTACCGCCCAGCGACAACACAGCCCGCACTCCCACCACCACACACGATGATGTCGAACTCCTCCGGGAGGCTCATGGTCACTGTTGTTTGCAGCCCTCGCCGATAGCAGGTAGTGTGGCGCTTGAATGTTGCCTTGGCGCCAGTGCCAGTGATGTCAGTCAAAGTCCGAAACTGAAGCTGAGGTCATTGCCTTGTCTTATATGCCTACTCACGCCCCCAAGCAAAAGTGTAAGGTACGATTCATTTCGACCTACCGAGTGTTACGTTGGTTTGCTTCCTATTTCCCCTCTTCCCCCTCCCGTCGTCACCCTTCGACACCACCACCTCCTGCATTCTTCGACCATTGTTTTGGACACCGGAATATCTCCCAACGAACCACAGCTGGTAAAGTCAGGTGTTCAATATCCCAACCGCCCTCTTTTGTGGCCGACGTGGGAACCCCTCTTCAACCCAAGACGAGGGCACCAATAGACGTTCACTCAGGAGGTATCATCTGCTTGGCTGTTGCTGCGTTCAACGTCTCTCACCAAGGATGGACCTCAACGAGGAGATGGTCTGACTGCATACCGCACGAAACGCGAAGGCACGGTTGACGTAGGGAGAGGCATTGGTTCCCACAGACCAACCAGGCATAATTACTTTGATATCTGGAGATGCACTTGGGATGTTTTGACGCAAACTCGCAAAGGAAGCACTGGGGGAGTTTGTAAAGTAGTGGTAGCATATGCCGGGTACAGAGCTGTGAAGACCCGCAGCTCAAGGAACCCTGAGTATCTAAGAGCTCTGGTATTGTTTACTTCGTTCGTAGGTCTTCGTTTAGTCTCAGAGCTCAGAGCTCCTGCTCTCGTCTTCCTCAGGTACGTTATTCTTTGGACCCACTCACACACTGGAATATATTAGGTGGGGAAAAGAACGAAGCACAGACCAGGACCCCTTAAAGCCGGAATCGTGTTCCGCGAGTCTTGGCGAATGACCAACTTGACCAACAACGGAGCCACTGAAATTATGCCGACGTGGCAGGCGATCGATCTTGCACGTCCGGCTCTCTCGGATACTGTGAAGCAGCCTCTACCAAAAGTAGTCCGTATGCTCACCTGGCCTGCTCTGTTCCTGGTGTATGCTTACCTTTCTGTAGCGGGAGGAAGTCTGGGCAACAGATGGAACCAGGAATTCATCGTATAGCCCCCATGAGCGTCTACCTCGGAATGGGATGAATGAGCGGTCTAAGGTATAAACAAGGCCTATCCTGGCTGGAGAAGTACTTAGGTCCCGCCGTGGCGGGGGTGGACTACGGGCCCCGGCCCCGGACGGGTTGACAAATAGGTGGGGTGACGGGTCTCCAGCAAGGGTGGGGTCAAGATGTGTACAGTGGGTAACTCTTGGCCCGGGAAAGCTTCTCTTCTCTTCCAAGATGTCGAGACATTCTTTGCCAGGTCCATCACTACAGTGGTATATCTCTCTGGAGAAATATTGTTCTATGGTTTGTAGAGCATTGGATATTTCTCACGAAGCCAACGAGTGCATGGTGTTTTGCTTGGAAAATGTTACTCAAAAGATAAAAGTCATGATTTATCACCGAGCCTAGAAGCCCGTCACTCTTTCCTCAAAAGACCGTTCCAGTCGTCCTTAGGCTTGAGCTGGTTGGAGCTTCAACTTCATTTTTGCCAATTCCTGGTCCTGGACTTCGTCCCCTGGGGCAACATAGGTTGTCGAGAGCTGTTTGCGGACATACTGAAGACCCTGGAATTAGTGGTCTGTTTCCTTGCATGGTTGAGGACGGAACGTCTTACCTCACCAGCCTTGACCGGCCCGGGGTACTTGAGAGGGTTGCCCTCTGAAACGCAGCTCTCGATGACGGAAACAGTAGCATCGTAGTCCACGCCGAAGAAGAATGGAACGGAGTAGCGCTGTTCGCCTGTGAGGTTCGTGGCGCGGTGGATGGTGCTCTTGAAGATGCCGTTTGTCCTATTCTGGATTAGTCTACCAGCTTTCGTGTACTGGGTCAAGAGGGGTGGTACCAAAAGCTGAAGAAATCGCCAATGTTGACGACGAAGTGATTCTTCATCGGCTTGGCCACGATCCATTGTCCGCTTTTGTTGAGCACCTGGAGGGCTGGGACAGTGTCCTGTGAAAGAATGGTAAAGCATTCGTAGTCCTGTACGTTGGTCAGTACAAGTGTGTTTGACTAGGAAGAACTCATGATGGACTCGTACAGTGTGCGGTGCGATGCCTTCATGCTCATCCATACCAACTGCTTGTGGAGGATAGAACATAAGCCTCGAAAGCGAACCAGGGTGCTTAACCACCGAATCAAAGTGGTCTTCTGGAAGGTCCAAGGCAAGGGCGAAGATCCTGAGCATGTCACGACCCAAGTCCAGAATCTGACTGTAGTAGTCGAGGAAGGTGTCCCTGAACCCCGGAAGAAGTTCCTCTCGTGGCCAGATGTTCGAACCGTACATGCCGGCATCGTCTGTGGACAAGACGTCGGTTGGCTTTGCCTGGCGGTCTCCGGCCAACTCGTAACCAATATCGAAAGCCTCTGAGAGGTTTCCGGACGGCTTCTCTTCTACTTGTGTGCTCTGATGACCACCGAGGAGTGGTGTATAGCCACGGAAGTTCTGGTATTTGGTCAGCATATAGCGGGCCAGTATAGCAATACACTAGAGAAGGCAAACCTTCGATGTGCCCATGTAGGTTTCCATCTTCGCCTCCAAAGGAAGGGCGAAGTATTTGTGAGCGGCAATGTGAATCTTCTCGATGGTTTCTTCGGCAATACCATGGTTCTGGCACCGGTTAGTATGCTTACCATGTTTGACTGCCGAGTACTATGTCTTGCTCGCCTTGATATAGAAGAAGCCGACTTTGGAGCTGGCATCGTAGATTTGAGACGCAACCCTCTTCCTCTTCTCGAGGTCGGGACTCTTCATATCAGTCAGGTCAATGACGGGGATAGTGGTGAAGTCTCCCTCTATGGCGTTCTTGGAGACTTCAACCTCGCCAAATCGAGTCTTGAGAGTGTATGTGTCCTTGGACATGATGCCGAGAGTGGTGTTACGAAGGTGACAGTAAGTGTTTTGAAAATGATTTTGCCTGCGAGGAGGTGGTTGCTATTCTGCTGATAATGCTCCTACTTATGGCTTTCACCATTTGAAGGTGTTTGCATGTACTATACATATTCCATACAAACCGAAGCAAAGTGGGGAGGGGGGGGGGTCCCGTTATGGGACAAGACAAGTACCTAGCTAGGCGGGTGAGTGCTTCCGACGTCTGTGGTAAGTACCTCATCTTCTACTCGACTTATCATTGTCTGTAATCGAAGAGTGGGCGTTCTTTATAAGCGTTTAAGTGATGGCTGAATGCGGTAGATTGTGAGAACAGGTGTAGTGACTTATGGACAGGAGTATACTTCGTATTTGTTGAGGTGTCGACGACTACCATGACAATTTGGAACGCAGGATGAATCAATCAGGATGCTAAAGATGGGCGAGTGACTACTGCAGGAGTGGGGTAAGGTCAAAAAAGCTCCTATAGCTCAGTTTGTAGTAGTGCCATCAAAAGAGTCAGAGGCGACCATCCATGGCATATCATGATTGCTAAAGTCAAAACCTTGACACGTAGCTAATTCCGTGACCAGCACACCCGCCTCAGCCTTTGACCATGTCTGCTCGCGTATCTTGGTCTAACATTGTCTCTCTGCTTATCAGAACTTTGACAATAAGACCAAGCTACCATTGAGAAATGGACCCTAATCGTATGACTCGCATCGTCGAAGACAGCTATGGATTTATGAGTGTCGAGATATAGGGAAGATAACCATCTGATAAGGGTCCAGGTATAACGGCAGATCAGAAATGAGGGGAAGTGGGACGCTAGAGCTCAGAGAAAAAGCACCGGCCAACTCAGTATAAGCTGTCTCGGAACTTTACCCGTTTGGGCTTCGCAATACTTCGAAATACCATCAGACGTGGTGGCGGGTGGTGGGAAGCCTGGCAAGCTTATCAAGCCGACTTCAGATAAGGGCCATCATGCTAGAGTGGGGGTCGAGGAGACGGCTTCCAGGGCCAAGGTGGGTGAAATCTAGCACTCTTATATCTGGAGAGTCGAGAGATATAAGGGAGATATACGATACGACCAGGAGCAATCATCCTTGAGTACTTCAAAGTGGGTGGTGAAGGAGTCTTACAGGGACTGTTTTGAGCGACACACATGCTCTAAGCCTAGGCCTGAGCACAGCTTCAGATGCCTTCATGAGCGGTTGTCACAGTAAACCTTGGAGAGAGATTGAAGAGGACATAAAATCCTCCTTCAAAGAACTCGGTACCTGTAAATCCATGCACGGGGATTGATCTTGGTGCGCGGCGTCCCATGTCATCGGTATCACATTCGTTGCTGAGAGCATGTTCACGCAACGTCAAGTGAAAGGGAAGGCTTGCTTATCCTCATCTCCATCATTGAGGAGACTTAAGAAGATAATGACTTATCTGCGTTGTCTGACTTGAAAAGTGGGATTATCAGTGCTGACGACTAGCCTTTAGCACGAAGGTCCGACCATCCGGGCGGTGCACAAGGATGACCGGACATGAGCTCAGAACGTTGGCTTTCATAACTTAGATGGTTCAGGCATAATAGGATGATTCCCTATACCAAAGGCTATGGAAGTCCGCGCTTCCAGGCCCATGCATCCAATTCCAAGGCTCTGATTTCTATATAACCCTACGACCCAGTCTACACCCCGGCCCAGGATCAGAGGTACCGGAGATTTGTATCAACCATGGCGAAGTCAGAGGAGATATCCTCAACCCCACCCGAAACGACCAACGCTATAGATGTCGCCGATGCAGATGCATATCATCTGGCGCAGCTCGGGTACAAGCAAGAGCTGCAGAGAAACTTCAGTCAATGGAGCCTCATCTCCTTCGGGGTCACTCTCACGGCTACCTGGGCCGCCTTGGGAGGTGCTCTTGCCGGCGGAATCTACGCTGGCGGGCCTGCTGGAGTGATATACGGCTTCATTCTGACTCTCGTGGGGCAATGCTTTGTGGGAGCGACCATAGCCGAGTTCGCTTCTTCGTACCCTACCACTGGAGGTCAGAGGAGACTCCGTCAAAGACTTCCAAGATTGGGGCTAATGAATATGCAGGAATGTACCACTGGGCAGCGTACCTGTCTCCTCCTAGGTTGGCACCCTTCTTCTCCTGGCTGACTGGCTGGAACACGATCTGGGCCTATATAACCTCCGTTGCAGCCGTTTGTTGCACTTCCGGCACGCAGATCATTGGTCTGGTAGCCCTCGCCAAGGACGACTACGAGATCGAGCGATGGCACATCTTCCTCATCCTGGAACTTCTGAACTTGGTCACCCTCCTCATGGTCGTCTTTGGGAACAAGCTCATCCCTACGGTGAACAAGGTCACCATGTGGTGGTTCCTGGCATCCTTCTTCGTCGTGTCCGTCACCGTGCTGGCCATGGCACCTACTCATAGGTCTGCGGCCGAAGTCTTCACAGAGTTCACCAACTCCACCGGCTGGTCTTCGACCGGCATGGCTTTCATCTCTGGCATCATCAACCCGGCGTTTGCTATAGCTGTGCTGGACTCGACCACGCACATCTCCGAAGAGGTGCCTCGACCCGAGAAAAACGTCCCCAAGGCCATCGGGTACACGCTTCTCTGCGCCTGTCTCACCGGCTGGTTCTTCCTCATGGCCATCTTCTTCAGCTACCAGGACCTCGAGGGCCTTCTGGAAACCAACACTGGCTTACCAATCGCTGAGCTGTTCCGACAGGCTACAGGATCGAGCGCGGGCGGGTTCGGGCTGACGTTCCTGCTCATGACCAGCAACCTCTGCACGGTCTGGAACTGTCAGCTGACACAAGGACGTATCTACTGGGCAATGGCGAGGGACAGCGGCGTCCCTTTCAGCGATTACTTCTCAGTTGTCCATCCCGGTCTTCACGTCCCGCTGAGAGCTCATATCTTCACCGCTGTGGTTGTGGCACTGCTGGGGATACTCTACATGTGGGCTGACACAGCCTTTAACGCATTCATTGTTCGTCTCCCTCCTCTAGTCAGGATCTAGCATGGATACAGGACTAACTCTGCATGTTACAGGCTGCTAATCTTGTCTTTTTCAACCTGTGCTACCTCATTCCCGTCGGCGTCAACATCTTCCGTGGCCGTAGGACTCTCGTTCCTGGCTGGTTCCATATGAAGAGGTACGGCATGTTCGTGAACATCGTTGCAATCTGCTGGATCATATTCCTGATCGTCTTCCTCGAAATTCCATACTTTATGCCGGTTGACGCCGAGTCGATGAACTACACGTGAGTTACATCTTCGCCTCAAGTCCCTAGACCGTGGGGAGTAGTGGGCTCTCTTGGCAAAGAAAGTGCTGACAGGTTACAGCTGTGTTATCGTGGGTGCTGGACTCGTTTTTGAACTGGCATACTTTGTGTGGAAGCGGAAGAGCTATCATGGCCCTACGCTTGACGAGCAGCTGGCAGAGGTCGTGCACGGAGTCGAAGTCCCGGTTCATATGCACGATCAAGGAATGCCCCAGAACATTGCCAAGTCGAACGATGTTTCTGTGTCCAAAAGTGGGATAGTCGGTTGCCAGGAAGGAAATAGTCAAGGAGGGTCGAATGTTGAACAGCCCAATATCTAGAGCTCGACTGGTATAGTACTGAGTCATTCAAGAGTTAAAGTCACCACATAGCTCTTACCCACACTATTGCTTTGTGGCGCTTCCAAAGCCCTGTCTCTCACGCCATCTTTCCTCCCACCCAGGGTAGAACGGACTCTCATCTAGCGTCCCAACCTCCCAGTTCTCCGGTACAATACCAGCATCAACTTGTTCCTTTGCCCACATCTCCAACGCTTTCATCGCCACCTGCCGCACATGCTCCACACATTTGTACGTGATCAAATTCTCCTTTCCCTCTCTCAGGATCTTCAGCAACAATGCCGGTACATACGGCTCATCCCTCAAATCCGTAAAGGGGTTAAACACCGCCTTAAAGTTGAAGACAATGGCGCCACTCAGAGGCAGCCTCCTCAGGGTCTGCCAATCACACCTCAGCTGCAGATCCTCGACCTTCAGCTCCCCCGGCCTATCCGCAAACGCACTCCTCTGCCAACCCTCCACCACTGCCGGACTAGAAAACAAAGGCGCATGATCCTCCAGTCCCCACGAGCAGCGCTGGATAGGCTGGTCGACCGGCATCTTGGCAAAGAACCGATCCATACTGAACGCCATCCTCTCCCTGAAGTCCGGGACGTGAGTGTGAATGTCGCTCAGGGGCTTGTTTCGGTGTTGGCCTATGTCCCACCCTACGGAAGAGCAGACGCCGGCTGCACGGAGGTAATACAGCCCGTCTGACTCGTTGCGGAGCATGATGGCGTAGTCTTCGGGGATGTTGGAGAAGATGACCTGCAGGGGTGGAGTGGTGACGAGGTTGGTTGTTGTGTGAAGGAGATGGTTGGTCAGGACCGTGTTGAAGGGATCCAGGGAGAAGTACTGGGGGTAGCGGCGGGTTATGAACTGCAGAAGCATCTCCATGAGTTCGCGGCAGGCGAGCTCGGAGCCGGGATAGGAGAACATGATGTGCTCTGGATACTTGGCGAGGAGTTTCTGGCGGGCGGCCATGGTGGTGTGGTAATTCTGCTCAAGCTCAACCCACCAGTCCGGGTCGAACTTCATAAGTGCTACGGGCTGGTCAATAAAGACTCTGCTCCTTGATGCTCCGTGAGGCGCTTACACATGGTCTGATGGTAGTTCCACCGAAAGGGACGAAACGGTCGAAATCTGGCTTTGGTGACATCGAAGTCCACATACGGGGTTGGGTATCGTATTCCGCTAAGCTTTGCATAGTCTGGAAATCTGCCCAGTGCTCGAATATCCCGAGTGGAGAAGCCAGTGGGTGTGTACAAGTCATCTCCACCGAGATTTACAGCATGGGTGGATGGCAACGCTCGCTTCTGGAGAAGATCCGGTGGAAGCTCGCCTACTTTATCTAGGACATGTCGTCGTGATGGTGGAAACTGTAATAGATGCGTCGCTTGTGTGGATCTCAGCAGCTCTTTCCGAGTTCTTGGTCGGTGCTTAACCGCGAGAACCACCAAGGTGAGTATAACAAATCCCAAGACCCAAAGAGAGCCGCCTGTGGACGCTTTGAATAAGCCTTTAAACATTTTGTGGATGTTGTAGGGCATAACAGCTTCAGGAGTTCCCTTGATGACGGAGAAATGGCAGACACGGGTGTCAAGAGTCCCGCCTTATCGTGCCATGCTCTTTAAATAGTTTTGGGCTATCAGAGCACAACGAAGCCATCATGATAGCAAGAATTCTTGGATCTGTATCTTTCGCATTTCTTGGCTATTTTGAGCTTAGTTAACCTGATACGGATGCTGGTGGTTGAAAGCGGGGAAGGGAACGGGAACGCTGTGATAAGCTTAAAGATAACCGCCCAGCTTCCACAGCTCCTCCTCACATTCCCAACACGACGCTGACGAGAGTCCTGCGATGGTTATAATATGAATGAGTTAACATGCAAGTATGTTAACATATCGGAGGACTCGGAGTCCGTTAGCAAATATATCTCCGCATGGTACCTAGTCCTCCGCAATGGCAGCGGGTGCGTGACAACCACATTGAATCCTGGTCAGGTACCTTACCGGTACAGAGGAGGTGCGACTTAACATATGGCGATGTTTCATGCGGAGCCACTATGTGATCGAGGTCCAGACTTGTTGATTCCATCTACAGTAGAAGCATCGACCATGGACTTAACCAGGGATCTTATCCCCTTCAGCGGCAGGATCCTTTAAGATATGCTGCTTGGCTCCGTACTACCTATATCGGGGTGTGATCAACAGAAGGCAAGCCAATTACTCTCTCGTTCAACACAAGTACTTCCAGACCTCAGATGCCTAGGTACAGTAGTGTAGTAGGTGGGGGATTATGTCAGCGATATTAATACCAGCTGAAGGAACCTGCGGCTCAAAGGGACACCGCTTGTCACTGTTTCATTCAACATCGCACTCTTTGACTCCGAACTTTATCCTAAGCCGCTGCCAGTTAGTGGTGGACTTTCAGGCTATGTCGGACGTCATAGGCGTCGCGACAGCCTTTTAACCTTACGATGACAGACACCAGCGTATTTCTTGTTTGAGGCGAGACCAAGCCTCACGATGTCCCAATGCGGTTAGAGAGATTTGCCTATCTGCACAGACCAAACTGCTCACGCGACGTTGTTCTCCATTTAGCGCGAGCAAGGCAGGCCCCCGGTTACGTGTGAGTTCTCCAACCAAATCCCCACCCCCACAAAATTTCACGTAACAGAAATACTTTGTCTGCCTTGGCTGGTAAGTCGCGGGCCAGATCCCATTGTATGCGCAAGGTGGCAAGCCCATCTCCAAGTGCCAGCTTCAGGTCTGGCTCTTTTCGTCTACAAATTGAATGCTGCCGTCGCTCTCGTCGACAGTGTCCATGTAGGCGCATCCCGAAGGGATTCCACACCTCCTCCGCCGAGTCTTCTCTTTGTTTGGAAGGTTTGTCGTGCTAAAACTCTGTGTCATATCATTAAAGCCCAGAGGCGAGTACTGTGCTCTTTTCTGGAGGCGGTGGCAACCTCAAGTTGGTCTCGCCGACCCAAATCCTGCCCTTTGAGGAGGAAGGCATCCTGAAAACTGCATCGCCAAGACATTTTGACAAGTGATACTCCCGTTGACCTTCCTATAAACTGACCGAGTGGCGACCAGATTTGAACGTGGCTTGGCCACTTGGCGTCGCGTGCCCTGCTGGAAAAAAGAGATGAAAGGCCTCAATACGAGATTCAAAAGATGCACTCCTTTTTGGGCTGTGCCGCCAAGATTGGCAACGTTGCTGGACTCGGTAGTAGGTGCTGTAAGTGGTCTGAGAGATTCACATGTCAACTCCAGACCTCCTACACGGTTGTGGCTCGTCGCATTGTTGTGGGTGTTCTGATTAGCTAGATTGGAGGTGGATCAAACAGAACATCTGACGGGACCGACGAAACCAGGAGGTCTGACCACTTTTGAGGCTAAGATACAGCCGAGGGCAACGGAGTTTAGTAGCCAAGAAAGACCCGTCTCACCACGACCATCCGTCGAATGTCGCACTATCATCATCCCTTTCGATGCGCGATTTCCTCGTAATCATCGCTGAGAGATTCGGAACGGATCAACTGTCAGGACGTGCTGTTTCAAGGCATGGCCCGGCGAGGCCCGCATTCGCAGTGATAGCAAGTTCCACTTGGTGGTGTCGCGGCCTCGCAAGCGTCGTGGCCTCGCCGGCGTCGGGGACTTTTAAATGGCTCGGTCAAATGCAATCGAGATAACGGCGCCCGATGTGGGTTTCCTTCTGGAATCCTTCTACGCTATATAGCTTATCTATTCCCCGCGCCAACCCTGACATCCTCCTGTGCGGCGATTGGACCAGGAGGCCTGGAAGGGTGGAGTTAGGGGTCGCGCATTGTCGCGGTTAGTACACCGGCTGAGTGTGGGCAAATATTGGCTAGAGTGTGGAGCAGCTTTGTTGTATATGCGGCAAAAGTTCGGCTACTAAAATCCACTATATTTCCAGCCACGTTGCTTAGTATTGTTATAGTATATTAGCGCGGTACCTTAGCTATATATCGAGGGTATTAGCAAAGAAAGACCTTATGGCGGTGCTAGTAAAGCTATTATATTAATATAAGATCATATTAACACCGTAGAATTAATATAACCACCTAGTACCGCTATCTTTAAGATTATCGTAGTAATCGTAGCTTATTCGTATAGTATTAATACTATAAACGATACCGTAATTCTTAAATTCGCCGATCGTAATATATATTCGGATACTTAGCGGTTCTCGGATTAAGCCTTAGGACTACTAGAGCCTACCCCCGTTATTAAGACGGATATATTCGAAGAGGAGGAAATTATTAACCGGGTAAAGAAACTATATTATTTAATTAATACTATATATATAAGCTTATATTATAAAGCCCTTTATAAACCTAGATCTAGATATCGTAGAGCTAGTAGCTTAACTTAAAGCGAGCCGGATTACCGAAATATACAAGTTATAAGGATAGCCCGACTTATAGCCCGACCGATTCCTTCTCTCGTTAGATAAGAACTAATCGACGCCCTTAACCGTTAAACGGATTATATATACCTTAATAATATTTAAATTCCCCGAGTTATCCCTTAACGGTATTAGTTATATCGTAGACTAGGAAAAGAAAACGTACTCGCTATAAAAAGTATTCGGCTTTATATATTACTAAGGCGGTATTAATAATAAGACTTTATATTAATAATATATAGATATAATATAGTTATTACTAAACGTAAGTAACGGAGTACCGATATTTATACTTTAATAATATCTTAGCGAAGAAGATTACTTATAAGTACTTAGGGGTAAAGGTATATAAGTATTTAGACCCGAGACTCTAAGTATTTATAAAGTTATCGGACGAGTACTAAGAGCTTATAGATTATATCCGGAACGAAGACCGAGTTATTAACGTCGAGCGTAATACCTTATTATTATACGAGGCTTCCGTTAAGGCCTTTGCTTTAAAGATAGCTTATAAGGATAGGGATACCGGATATCGTCTTACCTCCTTTATTTCCCACCGTTCGGTATATTAATAAGATAATAACCCTATAATATTATAATACTAATATTTTAGAGGATAGTATAATAATATATATCTTAAGGTATATATAATAAACTCGATCTAACCTTAGAGGTTATTATTTTCGGTCTATCGACCCTATATTATTAACCTAGTTTAATACGTTAAATAACTTTATACGATAATAACGGAACCTCTTTAGGGCTATCTTTATAGTCTATAACTAGGTTTTTTATATAAGGAAAATAGCGAAGATATATAATATAAATATTATATAAATAGCGTATTAGTATCTTATTAATACGTATTAGGTTAGGACTATCTTAGTAGCTAAGGACGACTTTTATATTATAAATACTCCGTTATATAAGAGGTGATTATTCCTTATAACCTTAACGCTATTCTATTCCTTATTATATACGTTTTTAGCAACTATTACTACCTACTACCTATATTAGATTCTATCCCGACTATTCTCGTAGAAGAGATCGTCGAGGTATTGAAAAAGGTAATATTAATAATAGGCTACTCGAGTAAGATTAGTAAGCTCTTAAATAATTAATATATACTAACTTAAAGCTAAGTTCTAATCTTATCGCTAACCTTACTATCTATAAGCTATATTATAAATATAACGGTTACGTTTTAGGTAATATTCACCGGACTCTTAGCTTAACTTATCGGTTATAACGATAGATCCGAAACCGTATTATTACGAGATATAGTTAGCCTAAGGCTATTATAACGTTTTTATAATAAGTATGTGTTAGTAAAGGCGAAGATATAGTACGTTAATATACTATTAATATAAATTCCTTACTAAGAGATTATAGTATTTATAAGACTTCTTCTATAAAAGAGATATCTATTTCCTTATTTGCTTCTTCCGATAATAACTCGAACCTCTAAGGCGATATAAAGGCTTCGAGATAGATATAAGCTATAAGCGTATCTAAGGCTCCTCGGTTTCTAAAGTTAAGATTAGTATATTCGATAAAGTATAACGTAAAGGTGAGTATTAATAATACTATATTATTATAATAAGAATATTAGCTTATAGAACCTTAGCTTATATCTTCGCCCGCTTATATACTATATCGGATATAACGATAAGCTATTACTATTTTTTCGACCGCTTCTTCTTACTCTTATATGAAAAGTTTAACTTTCCTAATAGATAATATTATATCTATAAGGATAATAACGTAGGGGATAATAAGTAGCGTTAGATAGTATTAGATTAAGATATAAAATAGTATATAAGTAAGTATAACGAGGTATATTTATATTTATAACGGTATTTTAATATAGCTAAGTCTTTATAAATATCTTTCGGAGAAGGTAGACCCTTATAATCGCTCTTAGTAGTAGTACTTCCCTCGTATTATTATCTTCTACCGCGTTTATTTTTTACGAGGTATCGATAAACTCGTATATAAGACTAAACTACTATTTAAACTAATACTATTACTTCGTAATTATAAAGACGAGTTCGAATATAAAGTTAAGATTACGATAATAAAATATACGTATTAATATACTACTCTTATAATAATACGGTACTAACGATATTAGCTTATAAAGGTGCGACCGATAATATTAAGGCTTAGGTAAAGAATAAGCTATATAAGAACGTGATATAGGGATATTATTTAGCAACGTCGTAGATTCCTAATTAAATAAAGGAAAGGGTTAGGTATTATATTAACGGTATCGAGTTTATTTATATAATCTCTTATACTTCTAATAAGAAATAGTCGCTTTAATAGGCTATTATCTAATAAGTTATACCTAATTAATATTACTTAAGCGTACCTAATATATATAAGGGAAAACGGGTCGATAAGAATATTTTACTTTAATACCTTAACTCGAAGAAGAGTATTACGACTAGCTATATCGATAAGTTAATAGAAGGCCGGAGTCTACTATTTATATACTTATATATAAGTAAAGCTAGGAAGGTATCGGGTAAGTTAACTTATCTCTCTTTATATCGATCTATTTATATTAATATTACTAAGCGTCCCTTCTAAAGAGGAAGGTTATAAGCCCCTTTCTTATACCCGGTATACCTAATAGCTCTTCGGGTAAGGTTCCGTACGAGTTATATAATATAAGTATAATAGGTCTTATAAAGATACCTAACTTATTAAAGAGGTTACGGATAATATATATATCCTTCGTATTAATAGACTAATAATATATTAAGGAGGTTATAATTATAAGGAAGAGGTATTACCTCGATATATCTCTCTTACGCTAAATAAGGGTAAAGAGCGTACTAAGGATACGTAAGCGGTATTAGACGGGTAAGAGGATTAAGGGTCTAAATCCGAGTTAGAAGAAGTTATCCGGCTCTATCTTAAGACTTTACGTTACTAGATAAAGTTAGTAAAGCTCCGGTAAAAGAAGGCTAAATAAGGACGGGGATCTCTAATAATACTAAATATATATTAGATTAAATAATATGTTTTTGCTTTACGAATATTACGATATTAATATAACGATATAATACCGATAGAAGGAAGGTCTAGCTAAGTAGTTAGAATAATAACGGGAAACTACTAAGTTATTAATATTATATTAGAAGAGGCGTCCCTTCCTATTTCTATCTTTTTATAAGCTCTTTCTCCTAGAAAAATATTATATTATACCGTATATCTTATTCGCTTATATACTAATTCGTCTTAGGTAAGTATAAACGGATCTTCGATTCCCGATATCTAATATACTTAGCCTTAGGATTATCGTTACTTAATACTAATAACTTTAGGATATACTATTATAGCTATTAACGAGTTAACTTAGCGTATTAATATTATAATAATATACTATTATCTTTCCGTTATTAAAAAGATATTACTCCCGTCTAAGATTTTGTTTACGAGGAGGTTAACCCTTATTTACTACGGTAAGAGGCTACTCCTCTACTACGGTAAGAGGTTAACCGTCGTCTACTACGGTAAGAGGTTACTTCTTTACTACGGTAAGAGGCTAACCGTCGTTTACTACGGTAAAAGGCTACTCTTCTACTACGGTAAGAGGCTAACTATCGTTTACTACGGTAGGAGGCTAACTATCGTCTACTACGATAAGAGGCTAACCGTCGTCTATTATAATAGGAGGCTACTCTTCTACTACGGTAAGAGGCTAACCGTCGTCTACTACGGTAAAAAGCTACTCCTTTACTACGGTAAGAGGCTAACCGTCGTCTACTACGATAAAAGGCCCGTCGTTTACTATAATAAGAGGCTAACCGTCGTCTATTATAATAAGAGGCTGCTCCTCTACTATAATAGGAGGCTAACCGTCGTCTACTACGGTAGGAGGTTAACCGTCGTCTATTATAGTAGGAGGCTAACCGTCGTCTACTACGGTAAGAGGCTATTCCTCTACTATAATAAGAGGCTAACCGTCGTCTACCACGGTAGGAGGTTAACCGTCGTCTACTACGGTAAGAGGCGTATCGTCTACTACGATAAGAGGCGCGTCGTTTACTACTATAGGAGGCGCCTCCTCCTTAGCTATTATCCTAGTTGTTTCCATCTCTTTCTCTTTTAACTAACCGTTATATATCGGAGAAGAGGGTAACGTCTCGTACTCGGGACTCTATTAAGGCGGCTCTAATAATATACTAATAGATTAATATTAGAGTAAGCTTATAATATTAATATACGGCGTAAATAATTCGTTATTTACCTATCTTAGTATTCTTTATCCGTTTAATAGACCTACTACGCCGGTATCTAGACGTATACTAAAGTTAATATCTTCGTTATTCGATCTTTAGCGTTATAAAGAGACTTCGAATCTTAGCTCCGGTATAAGGCTATAGGAAGGTAGTCGTCGGCGTAGACGTTTCCGGGCTAGATAAGGTTAAGCTTATATAAAATACTAGTATATTAATAATATAATAGAGTATTACTTATATAGCTTAGGTATATCGTTAATATAATAACGGCGCTTATCTTATACTTAGATAAGGGAATATAATTATAGACTCGAAGCTACGAAGGTAAGTTAAGAATAAGAAAGGAGTACGAGGGCCTTATATTATTCGCCTCTTAGTTTACTTTCCGCTACTTATATATCGTTAGATAAAATAGAGCTTTCTAAGATAACGCTTACTATAGAAATATATTAGTTATATAACTATATTCTTATAAAGAGCTAATATACTTTTAGAGTACGCTTATCGTTACTTAGATAACGGTAACGACTCGGGCTTAAGTCGATACCTTTCTAAGATATTAATAGGTCGGGCGCTACTATATTTAAGATACGGAAATAGTAACTTTAGGAAATACTTCTATTATAAATAGTTATAAAATATTATATTTCTAAATTATTAATATATAAAAATAAATAAGAGTAAGAGAGTACTTAGGGATATACCTTTTACGTTATTTTAGATAATATTATAAAGCTGATCGTTATCTAAGTTCGCTTTCCGTAGTTAATACTACTTTAAACGCTTCGGGAGAGTAAGGTCGTAGTCGCGGGTAATATACTATATTATATTATCTAAACGAGTAAACCGTTGTTATAAGGGTTTAATTAGAGGCTCATAAAAGGTTATTAATAAAATAATACTAATAAGAGTACTATAGTATTTAGTATTATTATTATTAGACGGCTAACGGTAATATAACTCGCTGTAAGGGATAATAAGGTAAACATTCTAGAAGCTTTATATTAATTATAGGATATTATAATGTAGTTACGATACTAATATAGAAATATTATAACGGGTAAGAGTTAAATCTTAGTTTAAGTTTAGTATATTTTTGATAAGAGAGTATCTTATTAATATTTATTCTCGGTATCGTAGATTTTAAGACGTAATAATAGCGATAAGGCTTTAAGAGAAGGTTCTAATACAGATTCGTATATTTAACTTTCAAACGAAGGGAAGCTAGAATAAAAATATCTAATATATTAATACGATAACTAAGCTTAGACGGTCGGCTACGCTTAGTATAAGAATATTATTTTAAGATATTATTATTAGGTTATCTTAGCTACGTATACTCTAAAAATATATTTAAATAATTAGTTAATAAGATCAAACTATTAATAACCTTATACCTAATCTTCTTTTTATATTTCTTCGAGCTTATCTCCGGCTAACCCGGCTAAATTAGTAGTATAAATAGAACTCGTATAGTCCGTTATAAACGGTTATTATAGTTAAGACCTCTCGGAGGTAGTTATAAGCCTTAAAGGTATAGGTACGATCTTCTTTCTATATTTCTTCGAGCCTATCTCCGGCTAGCCCGGCTAAACTAATAATATAGGTAGAACTCGTATAATCCGTTATAAACGGTTATTATAGTTAAGACCTCTTAGAGATAGTTATAAGCCTTAAAAGTATAAGTACGATCTTTTTTTTATATTTCTTCGAGCTTATCTCCGGCTAGCCCGGCTAAACTAATAATATAAATAGAACTCGTATAATCCGTTATAAACGGTTATTATAGTTAAGACTTCTCGGAGGTAGTTATAAGCTTTGAAAGTATAAGTACGATCTTTTTTCTAAATTTCTTCGAGCTTATCTCCGGCTAGCCCAGCTAAACTAATAGTATAAGTAAAACTCGTATAGTCCGTTATAAATAGCTATTATAGTTAAGACCTCTCGGAGGTAGTTATAAGCTTTAAAGGTATAAGTACGATCTTCTTTCTAGATTTCTTCGAGCTTATCTCCGGTTAGCTTAGCTAAACTAATAATAAGTATAAAACTCGTATAATCCGTTATAAACAACTATTATAATTAAGACCTCTCGGAGGTGGTTATAAGCCTTAAAGGTATAGGTACGATAGTTCTTAATAGTATATACCTTATAAAGAGTCGTACGATATTAATATCGATCGAGTAAATATCGACTCGAATCTCGTTAAACTATTACCGTCGTTCGTTTCCCTTAAATAACTTTGAAAAAAGTTAGCCGTTAAAGTATAAACGGAAAAGAGCTATAAAGATAAGATAATATTAATTCGGTAGTATTATAGTAAGAGTAATATACTTATATAATAATATCTAGATACGAACGTATTAGTAGTATAATATATAAAGTCCTTTGAAAAGACTTTGAAAGGATTTTCAAAGGACTTTGAAAGGACTTTCAAAGGGCTTTGAAAGGGCTTTGAAAGGGCTTTGAAAAGGCTTTGAAAGGTATTTAAAAGGACCCTTCCCGATAAGTTATAAGGAGACCCGGGTAAAGGCGGGGTAGATAAGTTTTTAGAGTTAATTAGAAACTAAGACGGGACCCGGAGTCAAATCTTATAGACTTATATTATATTAATAGTATAATATTACTATATTAGTATCTTATTAGCGATTTAAGGGGCGGAATATATTGTTATAGTTATATTATATAAATTATATAATAATAAGAAATTATAATAGAGTTATTATAAGGATAATAACGAGTTGTTATTAAGCTTAGTTACGAGCCGATAGTTAATTTATAAGTAAAGAAAAAGAAAAGACGCGAGATACCTAAGCAACTAGTAATAACGTTAATATATTAATAAAGTAATAATATAGTAAAGACATTAGACTAGTAGAATAACTTTAAAGTAGTTATAATAGATTAATACCGAAAGACTAGTATATAATAGTAAAGTTATCGTAAAACCGGCCTTAAATATATATTAAATAAACGCTAGCTATATTTCTAAGTAGCCTAAAAGAATTACTCGAACTCGTTAAGACGTAATTATAAAGCCTCTAAATTATAATCACCCTTAATCTATTCGGCTAATAATAGGTCATCGTAACGTAGGTATAAGGTATACTCCTCCTAAGTATTATTATAAGGAATTAGAGCGAAGTATTAATAGTATAACGGTATAATAGTAATAGAGGATAGTTACCTTTAATTATCTTATAGTTATTATAACTTCTAGTTAGGGATATGCTTCTCTTAGCCGCGTCGAGGTTGATAATCTATATATCATCTTCTTCTATCATCGGCTAACGGTTATTATTAGGGAGAAGCTAATAGGATTTGACTTTTTCTAAATTATATTAATAATATAACTATAAAGTAGTAATATAGTAAGATAAGGATATACTTAGAGCTAAGTAGTTATAGGTGTTGATAAGTTGCTCGATTAGCTTAGATATCTTCTTTATAATAATATATTAATATAATAATATTAACTTAGCGATGAAATATAGTTATACTACGCTTACTTCCGCCTTAGTCTAATATAAAAGCGATATCGTCTTATACGTAATTCGCTAGCTAACCGTTATCTAAGAAGGTACTACGCTAAGTTATATAGAACTTTGAGTTATATTAATATAATAATGATTTGTTAGGTATAAGTTAGTACTAACCTAAGGCTACTTAGATATCTAAGTTATTAGGAGGGTAACTAATTATTTACTTACCCTCCGGGATATTACTAGCGTTATTATACTTCCGGCGGTAATACTAAGTTAGATAAGTAATACGTTTGTATATAATAGTACTAGTATAGCCCTCTTTACGGTAGAATCTCTCGCTTAGGAATATCTTATAGATATACTTAATCTAGTCTTATTATATTTTATTTTATAACGTTATATTAATAATATAATCGTACGGAATAAGTAAGGTATATACTTATATCTTTTACTACGATCTTACCCGTTACTTCGACTAGTAGGTAAGGTTTAGGCCGGGTAAGTAGATTCGTATATTAGTTTATATATATAGGCTATTATAACAAATGTTAGCTATATTAATAGTAGAATATTACGATAACTTACGTAGGATAGTAGTGATTTAGCGAGATACGGTTCTTTTAGCGGTATAGTACCGGGATATACGATTACTAGTAGGATATTTCGATAAGGTATAACGATAATTTGTAGTTGGTTTCGGTTTCCAACGTAATAATAGGTTTAGGTTTATAGCTAGGTTGGGCGGGGTTTATAGCGGTTTGCAATTACGCTTAAAATAGCTAAGGAATCTAGCTTCAATCGTTAACTAAGCAACTTAACTTACGTAAGGTAGGTCCTACTAATCTCTACTTAAACTTAGTAATTATATTTAAAATTAGATTATCGATAGTTTTATATATAAATATTAATATTATTATATATCTTTTACTTTATAAATATAAAGTTATTATTATATTATATATATTATAATACGAAAGCTATTAGATATTATTCGGACGAAGGTAATATAGAGAACATATAAAATTATCAACCTCGTAAGATAATGTTAGGTTATTAATATAATATTATATATATATATGTTTTAAAGCTGTTTCAAAGCGCTTTCAAAGCGCTTTTAGAGTAGATATAAAAGGCATTGAATATAAATATAAATAAGATAATAAAATAAAGATCAAAATAGTATCCGTATTAATAATATAACAAAATAATAACGTAAGAAGAAGATTATCTTATTTTGAGAATACTTTTAACGTATCTTTATTATAAAGGCTAGTTAAAAGCCCTTTCAAAGCCCTTTCAAAGCCCTTTCAAAGCCCTTTCAAAGTAGATATAAAAGGCGTTGAATATAAATATAAATAAGATAGTAAAATAAAGATCAAAATAGTATCCGTGTTAATAATATAACAAAATAATAACGTAAGAAGAAGATTATCTTATTTTGAGAATACTTTTAACGTATCTTTATTATAGAGGCTAGTTAAAAGCCCTTTCAAAGCCTTTTCAAAGCGCTTTCAAAGTAGATACAAAAGGCGTTGAATATAAATATAAATAACATAGTAAAATAATAATCAAAATAGTATCCGTATTAATAATATAATAAAATAATAACGTAGGAAGAAGACTATCTTATTTTGAGAATACTTTTAACGTATCTTTATTATAGAGGCTAGTTAAAAGCTCTTTCAAAGCCCTTTCAAAGCCCTTTCAAAGTAGATATAAAAGGCGTTGAATATAAATATAAATAAGATAGTAAAATAAAGATCAAAATAGTATCCGTATTAATAATATAACAAAATAATAACGTAAGAAGAAGATTATCTTATTTTGAGAATACTTTTAACGTATCTTTATTATAGAGGCTAGTTAAAAGCCCTTTCAAAGCCCTTTCAAAGCCCTTTCAAAGCCCTTTCAAAGTAGATATAAAAGGCGTTGAATATAAATATAAATAAGATAGTAAAATAAAGATCAAAATAGTATCCGTATTAATAATATAACAAAATAATAACGTAAGAAGAAGATTATCTTATTTTGAGAATACTTTTAACGTATCTTTATTATAGAGGCTAGTAGAAAGCCCTTTCAAAGCCTTTTTAAAGCGCTTTCAAAGTAGATACAAAAGGCGTTGAATATAAATATAAATAATATAATAAAATAATGATTAAAATAGTATCCGTGTTAATAATATAATAAAATAATAACGTAGGAAGAAGACTATCTTATTTTGAGAATACTTTTAACGTATCTTTATTATAGAGGCTAATAGAAAGCCCTTTTAAAGCGCTTTCAAAGCCCTTTCAAAGTAGATATAAAAGGCGTTGAATATAAATATAAATAAGATAATAAAATAAAGATCAAAATAGTATCCGTGTTAATAATATAATAAAATAATAACGTAAGAAGAAGATTATCTTATTTTGAGAATACTTTTAACGTATCTTTATTATAGAGGCTAGTGGAAAGCCCTTTCAAAGCCCTTTCAAAGCCCTTTCAAAGTAGATACAAAAGGCGTTGAATATAAATATAAATAAGATAGTAAAATAAAGATCAAAATAGTATCTATGTTAATAATATAACAAAATAATAACGTAAGAAGAAGATTATCTTATTTTGAGAATACTTTTAACGTATCTTTATTATAGAGGCTAATGGAAAGCCCTTTCAAAGCCCTTTCAAAGCGTTTTCAAAGTAGATACAAAAGGCGTTGAATATAAATATAAATAAGATAGTAAAATAATAATCAAAATAGTATCCGTGTTAATAATATAACAAAATAATAACGTAAGAAGAAGATTATCTTATTTTGAGAATACTTTTAACGTATCTTTATTATAGAGGCTAGTTAAAAGCCCTTTCAAAGCCCTTT